>JAGGCT020001253.1:0-25000 GCA_017654935.2 Phymorhynchus buccinoides
ATCAACTCAGTGGTGGATTTCGCAAAGAATGTGAGGTGAGTTGTTTGTGTTTGAGAGAGATACTGTTACAGTCTGCAAGTTGTCAGTGGTGCTTCAGCCTCCATGCTTGCGTCCTGAGAGAATCTCTGAACGGTTTTGCAATGAATATGAGGTTATTTTGTTTGTTTGTGTGTGAGAGAGATACGGTTGGGAAGGCGTCAGTAGTGCTTCAACTTCCATGCATGCATCATGAAAATCAAACAGAACAACTCAGTGATGGTTTTCGCAAAGAATTTGAGGTGAGTAGTTTGCGTTTGAGAGAGATACAGTCTGCAAGTTGTCAGTGGTGCTTTGGTCTCCATGCTTGTGTCCTGAGAGCAACTCGGATGGGCTTCGCAAAGAATTTGAGGTGAGTTGTTTGCGTTTGAGAGAGATACTGTTACAGTCTGCAAGTTGTCAGTGGTGCTTTAGTCTCCATGTTTGCGTCGTGAGAGCAACTCTGATGGGTTTTGTAAAGAATGTGAGGTTATTTCGTTTGTTTGTGTGTGAGAGAGATACGGTTGGGAAGGTGTCAGTAGTGCTTCAACTTCCATGCATGCATCATGAAAATCAAAGAGAGCAACTCAGTGATGGGTTTCGCAAAGAATTTGAAGTTTATTTGTGTGTGAGAGAGATACGGTTGGGAAGGCGTCAGTAGTGCTTCAACTTCCATGCATGCATCATGAAAATCAACCCAATGATGGATTTCGCAAAGAATTTGAGGTGAGTTGTTTGTGTGTGAGAGAGATACAGTCTGCAAGTCTTTGGTAGTGCCTCAACAATCCTGCCCCAGGTTGATGATGGTGATTTCTGTGCAAGGTTTATTACGGAGTTTCTTGCTCTGTGGCTTGCATGTTAGACAGAAGGGTGTGTGTGTGCGCGTGTGTGTCTGTGTGTGTGTCTGTGCGTGTGTAAGTGTCTGTTTATGCAAATGTATGAATTGTGTACATGACATTGTGTGCGTGTTTCCCAACACGTCATCAATTCTTTGCTGATGAGCTGCATATTGGTTGCTGTTTAAAGTTTGCTGTTACTTTTCAGGAACTTCCGATGGGGCTACTGGCGCTCTGTGAAGTGGCTCGCCGTCCAGAAAACAAGGCCAAGAACCGATACGGCAACATTGTGGCATGTGAGTGGTGCTTAGCCCCCCTGATTTTTAAGAAGCACCACTGGAGTATATAAACCAGGAGCCAAAGCCACCAAGTGGCAATGGCCCAGCGTTTATGACATCAGAATTGTCAGAGGATTTGCAAATTTCAGAGAATTGAACATTACTGGCATTTGATTTGTTTGTGATATCAGAGGTTTTGCCTTTTTTTTTCCACAGCGTAATCTTCACTGTTAGTTAGCATTTTAAAGTAATTTATTCATGAATGGTACCTTTTTGGTCATGTTGGGATCTCATTTCACTGTTGGTCCTTGACTTCTTAAGGACTTGATGGCCTTTTTACCACATTTTTCAGAGGATTGGACCGTGGACAGTTCTGATGCCTGATAATCTTTAGTAGATATAAAAATGAGACAGAATAACAGACAAGCAAAGTCTAGAGAGATGGTGTGTGTGTGTGTCTGTGTGTGGCAGAAAAAGAGTATAGAGTTGGCTTTATTGACAATTAAAAAAATCAGAAAAGTCTTGTAAAGGGAAAAAACAGTCTTGTCATTTGACTTTTATTAAATGATTCAGAAGACCACTCGGAGTCGGACCATATTATTTATTTTATTATTTTAGCCTTTATCACCAAACCAACCAAATGATATCAAATGACAAAAGACTTTTAGTTGATTTGGTCTAATCTGCTAACACAGATTTTACATTATTGTTGTCTAATCAGCGGACATGATGCTTATGTTTCAAAGAAAGGTTAGAATTTTGTTCCTACTGGTAATATTCAGCACCTGTTTAGTCTACTCTTTTCTAGTAGTATTCTACTTAATTTGGACCTCTACTACTCTTCAACATTGATAAATAATGCTCTTTAATTCTTGATTGCTACTCATTTTCAGTGAGCAGTGCTATATGGTTTTAATGAATAGGACTACACATTTCCCACCAAAGCTACTCATTTCAGCTATCCAGACTACTCAAGACTTGCATAGGGGGTAACCAGGTCTGCATACATGTGTCTTTGTTTCAGATGACCATTCGCGTGTTGTTTTGGAGCCTTTGGCCAACGAACCGAATTCAGACTATGTCAACGCTAGTTTCATGGATGTAAGTTGTTTTTGCTGCGTGATCACTTTTGCAGGATTATTTTTAAATGTGTGTTATTATGCACCTGATTACTTACGCATGGTTAAAATAAAGTAGTTCAATTTTGTTATGTGAACAAACTAGATAATCTTATTATGCTTGGATGTTTGTTAGAGCGTGGTTTCAGCAAATCTTATTAACATTGTAACAAAACTGGATGTCAGGGTCAAAGATCCTTTATTGTCTTGTTAAGATAAATTACAGTGTGGTCTCATACAAGCACAGTACAAGCAAGGAAACATAGTTGCTGTCCGACGCTAACTGTGTATCTGCAAAATCAGTTATTTTACAGAAGCATAAAAAAACATGTTGCCATCTGCTACAATGTCATTCCCCATTTGATATACGCTTGACTCTTCTTCTTTACCGATGAGTAAACATGTGACACAATAAAAGTTGCATAACACCTAAAGTTTTCGTGATAATTCAGTTACACGCTTCACGCCAGAGTTGCAAAGAATGGGAGATCGACATATTCAATCTCTGTACCGGCAGCTACACGGTTAGCGTGTCAAGACTGAAGGATTTCCAGTGATTTCCAGTAGATCATGTAACAATTTTGAACATTTCCATTGGTCGCAGAAACAAGATATTTATAGAAGACCTGTGTGAGGTCATTAGAAGGGGTTTCAGTGGGAAATCTATTTTTGTCAAATTTTGCAGATACATGGTTAGCGCCGGACAGCGATGACATATTCATGCATTAAAAATGAAAACAAAACCAAGGAAAAGAAAGAACGGACAGCCAGCCATGCTTCACAGAAAGTTGGACATATTTGAAGTCAAGGCAGACAACTTTCCCAACACATTGAGAATCGACCTCTATCCCCCACCATTTCTTTCCTTATGGAAGCGCTCAAACATAGTAGTTTCTACTTGGATGAAATAAAAGAAAGAAATAATAATGTAATACAATAACTTAAAGGCAAATCATGTGGCTACACAATAATCAATGTATACAATGGAGACTTGTTTTCCATTCCCCTTCCCAACATTTCATGCACCTCCCTACACACACGCTCTCTCTCTCTCTCTCTCTCTCTCTCTCTCTCTCTCTCTCTCTCTCTCTCTCTCTCTCTCTCTCTCTCACTCAGACCTGCCAACCCTTCCGCAAAATGCGGAATTTCTTCCGCTTAAATGAGAATTATTCCGCCCTTCCGCTTATTTCCATAAAATTCCGCATTCAAAAATTTCAACAACAACAAAACGAAAGCGCTGTGCGCGAATGTCTAAGATACACAGCAGCACAGCTCCGTGCGTATAACCGAGTTTTCAATCATCGATGCATTTCCGGTCAAACATACTTCCGTTCTTACTCTGCGCGCGAACAAGCCAAGCAAGATGTCGAAGCGAAAAGCAGATAGCGATGAGTTGGGTGATAAAAAACATAAAAGAACTGAACAGAAATTTCGAAAGACGTACACGGAAAAATATCCGACCATACGGAGCTCCAGCAAAGGAGTACATTACGCACGATGTACTGTGTGCTTTTCGGACTTCACTATTTCGCATGGAGGCATTGGAGATGTCAAACGGCACATAGAATCTCAAAAGCACATCAGCGCTTCAAATTTACAGGAGTGTTCATCGACGTTAAAAGACTTTTTCAAGCCAAAGGAAACTGAGGAAAACAAGGATGAGAACGAAGTGATTCGAGCAGAAACTTTTTTTGCTGGGTTTTTGGTTGAACACAATATTGCAATGAGTGCGGCCGATCATGTTGGCCCTTTGTTTCCGGACTCTGCCATCACAAAAGAATATGCAAGTGGATGAACAAAGACCACAAACACAATTTTTTAGTAGTGTGGAGGGCTGAAATAGGTAGTTTAGTTGTGAAATGAGTATTTTGGGGTGTGCTATTCTCTGAAATCACCAGTAAATGTGCTGTAAGTGTACTGTAGTGTGCTACAAGTGTTTGTTTGTTTACAAGAAGGAGAATGCAGTGCTTTGAATGGTATTCGTTTGCAAAAGGTAAGGTCCCGCGTTAAAATTCCTCTTTGCTTCCTCAAATTCCTCATTTCTGCTTCAAAAATTCCTCATTGGTCTGTGGGGGGGTTGGCAGGTCTGCTCACTCTCTCTCTCTCTTTCTCTCTCTCTCTCTCTCTCTCTCTCTCTCTCTCTCTCTCTCTCTCTCTCTCTCTCTCTCTCTCTCTCTCTCTCTCTCTCTCTCTCTCTCTCTCTCTCTCTCTCTCTCTCTCTCTCTCTCTCTCTCTCTCTCTCTCACTCTCTCTCTCTCTCTCTCTCTCTCTCTCTCTCTCACACACACACACACACACACACACACAAAACACATCACACACACACACACACACACACAAAGTGTAAAATATGCAATGATTCTCTTTACTGATATTAAAACGTCAAAACATGTAATGATACTCATCATTGTATCATATACAGATAATCAATCAAACAAATACTGTAATTGATGACATGCACGCTTAATTCATGGTTTGTGTTTTTATAACGTCTACAGGTGTTATATGTATTTATTTTCTCTTTCATTCCAGGGATATAACCGCCCCAAGGCCTTTATAGCTTCTCAAGGTGAGTTACACAAGAGCTATGTGCCATTTAACATTTTGCATTCAAAGGGCTACTGAAATTTACTTTGTAAATTATGTAAGCTGTAGAGATGCTGTCCAGTGACAGAATATTTTTCAGAAAATGTAAACAAATAGAGTTCTAAGGGGGGTTGCGTACCCCTTAACCTCTTCACTGCTCTCGTCATGGATGATGTCATTGATGATGTCATAACTTTTGATGTCATAGCCCTGGAGTGATGGCTTTTGGTTTAAGCAAGACAGGAAAGATATATCTCTAGATCATTTTCTTAGATTGAGTCTAACTTGTCTCATTTAAATTTTGTAATGAGAAAATCAATAATTTCTCAGTTTTCCTCTAGCAGTGAAGGGGTTAAGGCATTATCGTAATATGACGTCAATTTGTGGATCTCCAGTTCGATATTGGAAAAGATTTAGATCACCAGCGTATGTTAAAATGTTTATGCTTCCACTGTATCAACGCTCTGCTTTGTAACTGAAACCGTTTTCTAGAAGCAAGCGGATTTCTGAAGACTGTGACAAATTGATCATTGCGTACCGGTACGGGTCAGTGCGCACCCTACATACGGGTGTTGCGTTTTTATTCATAATACACTTATATGTAACCCATAGCAACTTTCACCCCACACCAAGTGAGGAAGGAAACCTTAACGTAAAAGGAGTAGATTCAGATTTTACCTTCTAACTGCATGAAAGTTGGTCTCTTTTGGTTGAAAAATGGAAGCTGGAAGAAATAAACATTGCAATAAATGACGCAATCATGATGCGATTTCTTTACAATTTCTACGATTTCAAGGGGGGGGGGGGGGTACGCACTGACCCAGCCAATGCAAAGACTCGTGAGTACTCTAGTAATCAGATTTTGAAAGATCTTTTGTGGTGAAGGAAAATTTGGGAAATTGAAGGCGATTTTTATGTTTATGATAACAGCTAAAAATACTTATAAAACAGAGTATCACGGCAGAGGAACATCTTGGCTTAAGGCTCTGTTCTGTCAGACCATTTGACATATGCTAGAACACCAAGGCTACATCAAAATGTTTGTTATGCTTTGCATAGTTATGCAGGGATTGTCTTTGGCCATGACACGTTCCTAGCATAACATCCTCAGTCTCCCAAATCCCCCCAAATCGGAGTGTGGCTGCCCACGAGGCGGGGTAATCAAAAATGGTCTAAAAAAAAATGTTCTCATCTCTAGCTGATGCATTTGTAACATAGCGTTCAAGTGCTTCGGCTGCTCAGATGATCCCTGGAGTCTTTAAGCCAGGGTATGACAACAACAACAACAACACAGCAGTGGAGCTCTTAATTTAATATACGTTAATACATATAAAATTAACGTGAATGTGTGATGGCAGGTCCCAACAAGACAATGATTCGAGACTTCTGGCGTATGGTTTGGCAGCAGCGAGTCAGCAAGATTGTCATGCTGACCAATCTGGTCGAGGCCTGCAAAGTGAGTGATCTTTTAGGTTAGCTTTTAGTTTGGATTTATGTATTAGTATGTATTTATGTATGTATTAGGTACTTTATAGTCACAGAGGCATCTCTGTGAAATTCGGGTTGCTCCCACGTGGAGAGCGTATCGCAGCCAGAGGCGCGCCACCCAATTTTATTATTTTTAAATTTTGTGCATGCGATCTTTGTGTGACTGATGAAGAAAGAAAGGGGGGTGGGTGTAAATTTTGACCAAATGACAACTTTTTCGTTGCCACTAGGTTTAACGTGTGCTAAGTGCATGGGCACACAGGACCTCGGTTTATCATCTCATCCAAAAGACTCCACTTTCAGACCACAAGGCCTAGTGTAGAGTGAGAGGAAAAATCCCCTGTACCCAGGTTCGAACTTGGGTTTACTTGACACGAGGCGAACGCGATACCTCTGTGCCACTCTACACCACTGTCACTGTCACTGTCTGTCTTGTTATTCTGGTGGTGGTGGTGGGAGTGATGGCTGGCAAAGGGAGGAGGGGAGGGGTGAGACTGGTGGAAAATGGAGTAAAGCAAGTGAGTGAAGTGACGAAACGAGGCGAGCGGATCGTTAGTGTACAGATGACACAGATAAGATCTATTTGCAGCAACAAATGATACAGTGGAACCTCCCTTATAAGACTCCCTCCCACATAAGACCTACTTCTCTGAGACATTGCCCTTCTTTGTAAGTATTAAAGTTACCTCCCTTATAAGACCTCAACCTTTTAAGACCTCATTTTGGATGATTTTTGAAGGTCTTATAAGGAAGGTTCCACTGTAATAAACAATCATAATAAGCTAACCAACTGATCGATCCAACCATCTTCTACCTGGTCCTATAATGTGGAATTTTAATTCACTGTTTGTTTGTGTGAGCACAGAAAAAGTGTGAGCAGTACTGGCCCGACGAAGGCAGCATGAAGTATGGTGACGTGAACGTTCGCATCGTTGACACGGCAAAGTACACGGACTTCATCATCAGGACGTTTGAGATTTCCAAGGTACCAGTTCGCAGTGTTATTGCAATAGAGGCATTTTTATTCATGAATATTTTTTTTGTAGCAGTTGCATGTCAACTTTGGGTGGTGCGAAAATAATGCAAAAGGTGCTCAACTTACGTACACGGAGAAAATACACTGATGTATAGACACACCCCAGCTATTACTGCTCTGAAGCCTTTTGGCTAAGAGTGGCTTAGGTTTAAGTGTCCGCGCGCATGCACTCTTACACAATCTCTCTCTCTCTCTCTCTTTTTGTTTTATCCCCTTCAAATGGGGCTATGGCCTTTACTTGAATAAATCATCGTTATCGTTATCTCTCTTTCTCTTTCTTTTTCTCTCTCTATTTCACACACTTGCACACACACTACAGCTACAAATCCTACAACAACAAATAAGAGTAACAAATTTCTACTGCTCTGCCGCTGCAACTACTGTATCGCTAATCATGTTGTCAGTGTTTGTGATAACTGTTGTGCTTGCAGGATGAGAACAGCCGCATTGTGAAGCAGTTCCACTTCTGCACCTGGTCTGACCACGGGGCCCCCACCTACCCCACCACCCTGCTGGCCTTCAGACGCAAAGTGCAGAGCTTCAACCCTGACAACACCGCGCCCATACTGTGCCACTGCAGGTGTGTGTGTGTGTGTGTGTGTGTGTGTGTGTGTGTGTGTATGTGTGTGTATATATGTGTGTGTGTGTGTGTGTGTACATGTGTGTGTGTGTGTGTGTGTGTGTGTGTGTGTGTGTGTGTGTGTGTGTGTGTGTGTGTATGTGTGTGTGTATGTGTATGTGTGTGTGTGTGTGTACATGTGTGTGTGTGTGTTTGTGTGTGTGACAAAGTGTATGTGTATATGTGTGTAACAAAGTGTTTGTGTGTGTGTGTGTGTAACAAAGTGTTTGTGTGTGTGTGTGTGTAACAAAGTGTTTGTGTGTGTGTGTGTGTGAAAGTGTAACAAAGTGCAGCACTTCAACCCAGACAACACCACACCTACACTGTGCCACTGCAGGTTAGACTTTGGACATTTAGCTCTTTATTTAACTTTTGTTTTAAAAGGTACAAAGATCATACCCAGTGTGTAAAAAAAGTCAAACAGGTTTAAGGAACATTATTGCAATAAAAATTGGGCAAAGTTGTAGTTTATGCACAACTCTCATGTGTACAGCTCTCAATCTCAAAGTCTGGTTCTTTCAGTTTCATTACAATAAGCGTAGGCTGATCCTAACTGTATGCCTTTCCTGAGAATGCAAGAATGATGCTTCTCAGTGAAGATTGTCAATGCAAAGACTTGATGGGGGGTGTCTGAACTATAATTTTGTTATTTTTAGGCCTGAGTGTATAAATTTAGAACTCAGAACCATCAAGCATCAAACAACTCAGACCCAGATTAAGTCTTGCTGCCGCTGCCATGGCAAAACTGAACAAGATCTGGAAGAGCACCACCATCGGCTTCCCAACAAAGATCAAACTGTACAAATCCCTTGTGGTCTCCATCCTCCTGTACGGTTGCGAGAGCTGGACTCTGACAGCAGATTGCGAACGCAGACTAGAAGCGTTTGAGCAAATGTGCTTCTGGAGACTTCTTCGCATCTCGTACACAGAGCACAAGACAAATAAGTATGTCAGGCAAAAAGTGAACACCCTCGCAGGCAGACAAGAGCCACTCCTAGCAGTTGCTAAGCGCCGCACACTTGCCTGGTACGGTCATGTGACACGTCACAATACTCTGGCCCAAACGATTCTCCAGGGCACCATCCAAGGAAAATGCCGGCAAGGCAGACAAAGAAAGTCCTGGCTGGACAGCATCAAAAGCTAGACCAACCGCAACACCAACACCCACATACGCTTGGCAGAGGATCGTGACCAGTGGCGGAGGCTGACCACCCAATCCAGCATGACACCCCGACGACCAAGCCGGTCAAGGGTGGAGTGAGTGAGTATAAATTTAAAAAAACACTTATGCTTATCTCATTGGCCTGTGTAAATAAAGTTTTGTTCGTTCAATCGTTGTTCGCTGTCATTGTGTTGCAGTGCTGGCATAGGGCGCACAGGCACCTACATCGGCCTGCACTACCTGCTCGACCAGGCCAACACAGAGGGTCAGGCGGACGTCCTGCAGGCCACGCACAGCATGAGGGGCAACAGGGTCAACATGATCCAGACATGTGTATGTCCACAGAGAGAGAGATTGTGTGTGTGTTAGGTAGATGTCCTACAGGCCACACACAGCATGAGGGTCAACAGGGTCAACATGATCCAGACATGTGTATGTCCAGAGAGAGTGAGAGAGAGATTGTGTGTGTTAGGTAAACGTCCTGCAGGCCACACACAGCATGAGGGTCAACAGGGTCAACATGATCCAGACATGTGGATGTCCACAGAGAGAGAGAGAGAGATTGTGTGTGTTAGGTAGATGTCCTACAGGCCACACACAGCATGAGGGTCAACAGGGTCAACATGATCCAGACATGTGTATGTCCAGAGAGAGAGAGAGAGATTGTGTGTGTTAGGTAGATGTCCTACAGGCCACACTCAGCTGAGGGTCAACAGGGTCAACGTGATCCAGACATGTGTATGTCCACAGAGAGAGACAGAGAGATTGTGTGTGTTAGGTAGATGTCCTACAGGCCACACACAGCATGAGGGTCAACATGATCCAGACATGTGTATGTCCACAGAGAGAGAGTGAGAGAGAGATTGTGTGTGTTAGGTAGATGTCCTACAGGCCACACTCAGCATGAGGGTCAACAGGGTCAACGTGATCCAGACATGTGTATGTCCACAGAGAGAGAGTGAGAGAGAGATTGTGTGTGTTAGGTAGATGTCCTACAGGCCACACTCAGCATGAGGGTCAACAGGGTCAACGTGATCCAGACATGTGTATGTCCACAGAGAGAGAGAGAGATTGTGTGTGTTAGGTAGATGTCCTACAGGCCACACTCAGCATGAGGGTCAACAGGGTCAACGTGATCCAGACATGTGTATGTCCACAGAGAGAGAGTGAGAGAGAGATTGTGTGTGTTAGGTAGATGTCCTACAGGCCACACTCAGCATGAGGGTCAACAGGGTCAACGTGATCCAGACATGTGTATGTCCACAGAGAGAGAGTGAGAGAGAGATTGTGTGTGTTAGGTAGATGTCCTACAGGCCACACTCAGCATGAGGGTCAACAGGGTCAACGTGATCCAGACATGTGTATGTCCACAGAGAGAGAGAGAGAGAAAGAGAGAGAGAGAGGTTGTGTGTGTATGTGTGTGTTAGGTAGATGTCCTACAGGCCACACACAGCATGAGAGGCAACAGGGCCAACATGATCCAGACATGTGTATGTCCAGAGAGAGAGAGAGAGAGAAAGAGAGAGAGAGATTGTGTGTGTATGTGTGTGTTAGGTAGATGTCCTACAGGCCACACACAGCATGAGGGTCAACATGATCCAGACATGTGTATGTCAGAGAGAGAGAGAGAGTGAGAGAGAGATTGTGTATGTGTGTGTTAAGTAGATGTCCTACAGTCCACACACAGCATGAGGGTCAACATGATCCAGACATGTGTATGTCAAGAGAGAGAGAGAGTGAGAGAGAGATTGTGTATGTGTGTGTTAAGTAGATGTCCTACAGTCCACACACAGCATGAGGGTCAACATGATCCAGACATGTGTATGTCAAGAGAGAGAGAGAGTGAGAGAGAGATTGTGTATGTGTGTGTTAAGTAGATGTCCTACAGTCCACACACAGCATGAGGGTCAACATGATCCAGACATGTGTATGTCAAGAGAGAGAGAGAGTGAGAGAGAGATTGTGTATGTGTGTGTTAAGTAGATGTCCTACAGTCCACACACAGCATGAGGGTCAACATGATCCAGACATGTGTATGTCAAGAGAGAGAGAGAGTGAGAGAGAGATTGTGTATGTGTGTGTTAAGTAGATGTCCTACAGTCCACACACAGCATGAGGGTCAACATGATCCAGACATGTGTATGTCAAGAGAGAGAGAGAGAGAGAGATTGTGTATGTGTGTGTTAAGTAGATGTCCTACAGTCCACACACAGCATGAGGGTCAACATGATCCAGACATGCGAACGTCCATGGAACATCAATCCATTTGGAAATCAATTGATATTTATATTGGGGATTTCAGCTGAATCGTATTGCATCAAACTTTGTGCGAAAATTCCATTACACCTTTGGCTTGTTTTCTTTCACACTGTCATACATATGTACACTGCCCTACATGATTTGGCATGTATGCAATGTTTTTGTGTTGAACAATACATGTTTGTGTATGACGCCCTTCTGGATTAATTCAATTTGTGCGAAAATTCCATTACACCTTTGGCTTGTTTTCTTTCGCACTGTCACACATATGTACACTGCCCTACATGATTTGGCATGTAATGATGTATGCAATGTTTTTGTGTTGAACAATACATGTTTGTGTATGACGCCCTTCTGGATTAATTCAATTTGTGCGAAAATTCCATTACACCTTTGGCTTGTTTTCTTTTGCACTGTCACACATATGTTTGGTTAGGTTAGGTTAGGTACATTATAGTCACAAAGGCGTCTCTGTCAAAATTCGGGTTGCTCCCACCTGGAGAGCGCGTCGCAGCCGGAGGCGCGGCGTGCCACGCAATTTTATTTAAAAAAAATGTTGCATGCGATTTTTGTGTTACTGATGAGGAAGGAAAGGGGGGGGGGGGGGGGGGATAAATTTTGACCAAATGACAACTTTTTTCGTTGCCACTGGGTTTAATGTGTGCTAAGTGCATGAGCACACGGGACCTCGGTTTATCGTCTCATCCGAAAGACTCCACGTTCAGACCGCAAGGCCTAGTGCAAAGTGAGAGGAAAAATCCCCTGTACCCAGGTTCGAACTCGACACGAAGCGAACGCGCTACCACTGTGCCACTGCACTTTCTGTGTATGTTCACTGCCCTACATGATTTGGCATGTAAGCGATGTTTTTGTGTTGACAGGAGCAATACATGTTCGTGTACGACGCCCTTCTGGAAGCGGTGTTAGCCGGGGACACCACCGTCCCCAAGTCGTCGTTCAGGGCTGCCTTTGAGGAGATGACCCAGAATGACAGCGGCACAGAGACCGTGCTGGAGAAACAGTATGATGTGAGCGGGAAGTCGTGTTTGAGCTGAAAATTCGCTTTTATTATTTTTAAAGAGCTATTGTAAAAATAATGCTTAACGGCACAGTTTTGAAAATTTGCGGTATTGTTTATAATAATAAAAGCTAGCATATGTTATAATTCCAAAGTAAAATTTTTATTATTAGCAGATTTTAAAAAAAGCATGACAAAGAATACGAAGAGAGGGGTAGTGACTCGTTTGCATTCATTGCCGTCCTAAAAATAGACTAGAAGTGATTTCATTGGTTGAAAACTATTAAGGGACCATAGAATAACACTTTTATACCAGTTTGGACTGCATGGGTTCGCTGAGTTGTGAAGTGTGAATGTTTAAACACTATGTACACTATAACGTACATTCGTGTTGAATGGTTGTAAAGGGAAGCAATCGGCCAGTGTTGAATGAGTTAACCCTTTCGCCGCCAACTTTGCATTTTTTTGTTGCTGTCCCATCTTCTGGGTCGTACATTGGCGTTGCTCCCACGCCGCTCATTCCAAATCCCAATTCGCAGCTACACCCCGGCTTGTTCAAGTCGCAGAATCCGAGATCAGCAGTCCAAGGGGAGCGAATCTATGTTTGGCCGTCAGGAGGCAACCAAACGAGGAGACACTGCACTGCTGCTGAGTCACTTCGGTGGAGTTCAGCGGAGCCTGTTCAGGACACCACCTACTAAGCCCCCTACTGACGACAATGTTACCGTTTCACTCTCTTAGTCGCGCAAAAGCCAGCGTGAGTGAGGTCTTCCTCCGAGGGCGCCACCACGACCGTCCACCGACATCTCCCCAGAACACACTGATCCCCATGACTTTGACCCGAACGCACCAAGGCACAGACTGGATTGGAAACCGAAACTGAGGTCACCATGAGAGCAGGGCATGCAAAGCCACAGAATTTGAGACATTTTTTTCTTTTTAATGATTGATGGAAATGAGGCGGATGACAACGATGATGATGATGCTATGGAGTTCCGTATTGGTCTGAGACTGCATGACAGGGCTGTATTCTACGCTTCCTTTCATAATGATATCCCGTCGTCAACCAGGCCCGAGAACTACAGACACCTGCAGTGTTGGTCTTGAAATTAGAGCAACACTCTCAGAATTGCATCCGTTAAGCGGATGAAGCTCGACTGTGTGGTTTCAGTCTTCCCATTGAGCCCATAGCCACTCACTCTGGGTAGGAGTCGGTCCAGGACCGAAAAAACCCTCGCCTCTGTTGGGATTCGAACCCAAGACCTCCCAGCCAGTAGTCCGCGACGCTAACCACTACACCACGGCGGCTGGTCCAACGTCGCATTTTTGCACCACAATGATTTAACACCCATGTCACTAAAAGGCATCAAACCAGGGTCTGTTATTCAAAGACCATATTTTCTTAATTTTGGGAGGTAAGAATTGGCTTTACTTGATGCTTGTCACAGAGGAATCCCCAATATTGAAGATGATTATTTTTTCTCTACCAGGTAAGTATAATGGAATTTTTTTTGCTGAGAAATGGCTGGCAGCGAAAGGGTTAAACAGCTCCTACTGCATGCATTCACAATGCTCCTCGCCACCTGACCTCAGCTGAAAAAATGACAATACACTGGCTATTGCAGACTCCACACAAGTCAGGTCAGGTCAGATCAGGCATTTAGGACTAGGCCTCGCTGCTGTTTGATGTGTCCTTTCTCATAAGTGCTTCTTGTTTTATGTTTTTGCACAAGGTGTCAGCTTTCGCTTAAGTCTTGCTACTGCTGTAGGCATAAATGAATAGGTTGATTCAAAGGAACCTCGTTTTTAACATAAGAAGTCAAACGGTAAATTTCAGTTTAGTGTTTAACCTTTAGCACACTGCATTTTTTCTGACGTTCTGTACTCTGCCACTGCATTTTTTTTTAGGCAGTGAAAAACGCCTATGCCCACTTGATTATTGAAATACTTATAAAGAAATGATTGAGGAAAGTTTTGATACTAAGCATTTTTTTGTTGAAAAAAACCCAAAAAGCAAAAACAACAAAGCGAAAGTGTTGACTTACTGTTTCAGCACTGTCGGAATGAGTGCAGAATACTTCTGAGTTCACCCACTGACTAATAAAGTCATGTCGAGGATCACTTTTAACAAAATAAGTCACGGAAATGGCATTAAGAATATTATGAAAGGCAAAATTGTCTCCAAATTCAACCTAGTGGTCAAAATCAGCATTGAATCACGGTTGCGGTTCGAATCGATATCGGATCGTCTTTTGATGCACTACGATCTATCTATGGCTCTTTCACCATCGATATCTGACCTAACAAAGCCTAGAAATGCATTATCTAAGCAAACATCGATGATAATTTCCAGTAGGAAAGCTTCGCTAACACAGAAATCTGCCATGTTTGATAGGGAAGTTGACTTTCTGACCGAATAAAACTTTGAAAAATTCAATAAACAACTGAAAAAGTAATATGGCGGCTAAACCGGAAAAAACCGGACAAGCTGAGCCTCGTTCTGAAGCGAAAGTAAGGTTGTTTCCATTTTCAGTGACGGAAATAATGTCCGCGAAGCGTTGATTTTGAGTACCACGCTCAAGGCGACACAGGGCGCCTGCAGCGTTCTAAAGGTTAAAATACTTGAAAATATATGTGTGGGTGCACATGACTATGTGTTAATGTCACTGGGGATTGAGTAAACACATTACTGTTGTCTGTGCACTGTTTTTACAGACGGTACAGCTATTGTCTCCTACCATTGATCGCTCAGAGTGCACTGCAGCTGTATCTGAAGACAACATGGCCAAGAACAGATTCAAGAACGTTCTTCCTGGTAAGAAGGAACAGTCACACACTGTTGTACAGATTCTTTCCCCTGGGTTGTAGACTTCGCTAGTATCAGATCATAAGGACCGTTTTGGGAAGGTTGCTGTTTGACTTCAAAGATCTCTTCTATGATTTGTAAACTATGATTTTATGATTAACTCTCTCAACACTAATGTACGCTATAGCGTACATGTTTCTCGCAATCGTTCAACACTAGGCAGGTTTGCATCATTACATAAAAATTATGTTAAAAATAATGCTTAACCGCACAGTTTTGAAAATTTCCTGTATTGTTTATAATAATAAAAGCTAGCATATGTTGCAAGGTAAAATTTTAATTATTAGCAGATTTTAAAAAAAAGCATGACAAAGAAGACGAAGAGAGGGGTAGTAGTGACTCATTTGCATTCATTGCGGTCCTAAAAATAGACTAGAAGTGATTTCATTGGTTGAAAACTATTAAGGGACCCTAGAGGAACACGTTTATACCAGTTTGGGTTGCATGGCTTCGCTGAGTTGTGAATGTTTGAACACTATGTTTTCATTCATTCGTGTTGAACGGTTGTAAAGGGAAGCAATCGGCCAGTGTTGAATGAGTTAATGATTTAGCTTCATCCCTTTGTGTGTGTGTGTGTGTGTGCGTATGTACCCAGACGAAGGAGTTATGCTCGGAAACGTCGGTTTTGTTTTTATTTGTGTTGTTGTTTAGTGTTTTGGATTTCCCCAACCCACCACTTTATTTTTAAATTTTCCTGAGACTGTGAAATCCTGCAGTTAGTTATTTTTGTATTACTATGATTAAGTTAGATACTGAATTAAGAACGACAAAATCCTTGATTGTTAAGATATTCAAAAGGTTTGAAATATTCATTTCATGAACAAAATCCTGTCTGGTTGAGATGAAAAGAATGGAGTGAAAAGAAGCAGATCCTTAGTGTATCTTTAGCTGCTCGCAAGCAGTTTCATAATAAAGCATTTTAGTTTATGGAAGTGTAGAGTCTTTCGGATGAGACGATAAACCGAGGTCCCGTGTGCCCATGCACTTAGCATACGTTAAACCCAGTGGCAATGAAAAAGTTGTCATTTGGTAAAAATTTACCCCCCCCCCCCTCCCTCATCAGTGACAAAAATCGCATGCAAACCCCCCCCCCCCCCCCCCCCCCCCCCGAAAAAAGCAATTGAGCAACCCGAATTTGGCGCGCCTCTGGCTGCGACCTGCGCTCTCCAGGCATATGCAGGGAGCAACCCTTGTTGCCAGTGTAGTTGTCACAGAGACTGCCTCTGTGACTAGCAAAAGTACCTACACTCCCACGATGATTGTAGAGTTCTATTTTAGGCATATGCAGCTCCATAAATGAACCCTTGTTGCCAGTGTAGTTGTACTATGATCTATGAGGTCTGCTTGTTTTTGTTGATTACAGCAAACCGCAGTCGGCCTTTCCTCTACACTCCCATCGATGATTGTAATGACTACATCAACGCCATTTTCTTGTCGGTTAGTTGAGAAAATGCTTGTGTTTTTCTATCGTTATGTTCTTTAAAATTACATCAACTCCAAAAAATAGTTGCGCGTGTGTGTGTGTGTGCGTACGTGCATGTCTGTGTGGGTGGGATGTGGGGGTGTATGTGTATGCCTATTTGCATATGCGTGAGCGATTATTTGGTTTTGTTGTTGAATTTCTTGCTTTTAATTTTTGTTGTTGTTAAGCGCATAGAGCTCCACATTTGGTGGAGGAATGCGCTATATAAATGATTCACTATTATTATTATTAGTAGTAGTAGTAGTAGTAGTAGTAGTAAAATTGATGTCGTTTTCTTTCAAGCAACCTTTTTTTTTCCTTTTCAAACGGTCATTGCTGGCCTTTCTGTGTTGCTATTCAAACTTCTAATAATAACTGTGTAAGGTAGTAGCAGCATCTTGTCATTTTTCTCCCAAGCTTGAAAGAAAAGTGAGCGCTTTGGCTAAACCGGAAGTTGACTGGATTGGGTGTTGGGGTGATAAGACACTCACAAGTAATTTCTGTCTTCCAAGCTGATCTTGCACAAATATGCACTAGTAGTGGAATGGTAAGTATATAGATAAAATAGATAGTAGAATTAATACAAATTCCTCAGATTCAAACATCTGTGCAAATTTCAAGACTGCAGTTTTGTGTACTGCATACAGAATCTTTGTAGTGGTTCAAAATGCTATTGTTCTCAAAGCAAATGAAAATTGAGCTGGATGTCCATTGTACTATTCATTCTGTGTACAATAGACAATTTTCAGAAAAAAAAACTAGGGGAGAGAACTTCGTGAAAATTAGAGTTGTTTATCTCAACCGAGAGGGGACAAACCATAGCAACCATGGCATCAAAGAGAGAAACCAGGATGCGAGTGAGCGACTTGCAATTTTTTTTAGAGAGAGAAATGAGAAACAAGTGGCCACAAACTGATAGAACTTTGCAAAGTGTGACGTAACTATGAATGACGACAACTTTAGAATGACGCACTGTTCTTTGTCATGTCTGTATACTCAAACACAAGTACGAGGCGACGGCTAATTAAGGCAATGTAACTTCCTGTTTGTCCCCACTCGGTTAGGCGGGATCATTCACACACACACACACCTTGAAATTACTCCTCTTAATTATTTCTGAACAATTCCTATTTGTATCATGATGATTGGATTATACTAAAAACAAATGTAGTTTTAAAAAAACCCGAACAAGTCAACCTTCTGGTATTAAAATTAATGTCGCTCAATTTTGGATTATTGTTGGAAATATTGTATCCTGAGGTTTCTGTTTCAGGGTTACTCCTACAAGGATCGATTCATCGTGACGCAAATGCCTCTACCCAATACGGTGGCTGATTTCTGGCGCATGTTGTACGATTACAACTCTGATGCCATCGTCATGCTCAATGAATTTGACAGGAATGACAAGGTATGAAGCCAGGAGTGGTATCGATTTGTTTGTTTGTCACGGTTGTCTGTTTTTTGTTCACTTGTTTTTTTGATCTACTGATTTCAGAGTATGTAAAAAATGCAAAAGCAAACAATAAAGAGTTAGATCAGAGATCAAATCCTACTGCACAGAAGAATGGTCTGACATTGTATCCACGAGGCCAGCAAAAACCCCTTTCAGTACTTTCTTTCATAAAGAGTATTTTCAAAATGATGGCCTTGTACCAAGGTATTGCACCTAGAAATCAATGTTTTTACTAAAAGCTACTGCAACGACCACCTTTTGCAAGAGTGAATGCCCTTGGTGGTTGGGGGAAGATGCTTGAGTACTGACCAAACAAGGAAATAACTCTCGCCAATAACCTTATTTGAGGCCATTGAATGGCTGCCTTTTGCAAGAGTGAATGCCCTTTTGGATACTGACCAACAAGGGCTTAACTCTTGCCGTCAAGGGCGTTAATAGCCCTAGTTGCAATGGAAAATAACAGAATTTGTCTTTCTTTGTTCTGAAATCAAGATTTTTAGTTCTGAAAATTTTGGATCTGCAACAGCATAATATTCAATATCATGTGGCAGAAATGTGCTGTGTGTGTCAGGAAAATATCTCATGCATTCTTCTGTAAATCTGGGCCCTGCACATCTCTCTGTCTTTCTGAACATGAGTGTGAGATTCAGAAACTGTTCTGTTGTGTGGCAGTCGTGTGCTCTGTACTGGCCTGAGGAGTATGGGTACACGGAGGAGCACGGACCCCTCAGTGTTGAGCTGCTGTCGTCCTCTGATGTGGATCCTGATGTCACTATCCGCATCTTCAAACTCAGCCACCACGGCAGGGTGAGGGGCTTGACTTTTGTTCTTTCTCTCTGTGTATATTTTAGGGCATACATGCAATAGAAAGACCAGCTTTATTTTGAGTATTATTTATGCAAAGGCAAATGAGCACTGTTTGCTGACACGTAGATAATAACTACCGTAATTCACGGACTTTTATCCGCAACTTTTTTATAGTTTAAACAGACCCTTGCAGCTTAATCCTTATCACGGGCTTTCATTTTGGATTTGAAGCAAGAGTTTTTCAACACACTGGAAGGGAAGCAATTTCCAGTGACAGGAAGCGCTCTTGTTTGCAAGCAGATGACACAAGTTCAATTTCTGGGAAGAAAATGATTGCCAGTTAACCCGCCTTTTTTCTAACGCGTCCCATTCTATTTCGTTGTTTCATCCTCGCTCTTTGAGTTGAACCGTCCTCGTTTGGGGCCAACTCGTCCATGTGTATGCTTTTACTAATGAACGAGTGAACCAGTGGATGAAATGAAAGGGATAGAGCACCATTGACTTGCACCCGAGGACAAGTTGGTAAAAAATATGAATTGACCGGTAACCGCGCGTTTTCGGAGTCGGCCTTGAACAAAGCTATCCTGTCCGTTCTCATTTTAGCGACTGTGACAGCAATTTTTCTTAATACGAGGCACATTTATTATTTTGTTCCCTTCTTTTGAAGCGACAGCCTATGTGCTGTACGAGTGTAGATAAAGAGCTTGACGCTTTTCTCTGGCTGGATTTACCCACGATCTTGAGTCTGCCTAGGATTGTGTCCGTGACTATGAATGTCTATTTCACGGCTTTGATTTTGCTTTGTTGCGCTTTTGCAATGCTTGTTGACTCGGCTTATACAGTGATGCGGCTTAAACGTTGCCTTTTAAAACTTTTTTGAAAAAATCATGGGGTGCGGCTTAAATAACAAAGTGGATTGTAGTCCGTGAAATACGGTAATTGCTAGGTTTGTGGAGGGATTTGTGGCAATAGCCGTTGTGCATTTTAGTATAGAAAATGACAGTCACTGAGTTATTGTTCAACATAAGTGCGTTTTCTGCATACATAGGTTCATTTTTAAAACTTCCATAAAAGACTCAAGTTTCATTGTGAAACTGTTCTACCTTTACATGTCTTTTTTCTGTGTTGCAAATAATTTCAAAAAGCCTTTATTTGTTGAGGCTTTATAAATACCAGATGCTATTGACACTGTTCTGATATCTGTTTTTTTTAAAGGGGTATAAAAGGTCTGTCCATCTTGTTTGGCGTGTTTGTGTGAATGCGCTATGAATGCTAATGTGTGTGTGCATGCTTTGATTTGGTTTCCATCAAGATAAAGCGCCATATAAATACTGTGTAGTTGTTTTATAAAGGGAGGGAGGCGAGCTCAAAACGGCAGATTTCTCTCTATGCTAAAAGCCAACCCTTCTTTATTTTTTCCTTTTGTAGGTATACTATAAACGTGTCTTGCAGTGTCTTTAACCCTTTCACCGCCAATGTCGCATGTATGCATCACAATGGTTTAACACAATGGTTTAACCCTTTCACCCCCATGTCTTTAACCCTTTCACCGCCAATGTCGCATGTATGCACCACAATGGTTTAACATATATGTCACTGAACGACATCAAATCAGGGCCTGTTATCCAAAGACTCTATTTTCTTAATTTTGGGAAGTAAGGATAGACCTAATGTTATACATGTCATAGAGGCATTCCCAATATTGCAGTTAATTTTAAGGGTATTTTTTGGCTGAAAAATGACTGACGGTGAAAGGGTTAAGTATGCAAGCAGGCACTCGTTCTGTTTGCATAAGCCTAATTATTGTATAACATAGTAAGATATAACATGCTGTAACTGTTATTAAAAGAAGAAGAAACTTAAAACCCACCTGTGAACCGTGTGTTGACAGGGAGAGGAGCGTGCAATCAAACAGTTCATGTTCAAGCCGTGGCCGGACTACAAGTCTCTGCCCAACTCCAGCACCTCCCTGCTGCGCCTTCAGCGCCTGGTCACTGACTGGCAGAAGACCAACAGCAAGGGCCCCGTCACCATACACTGCATGTATGTCGGTCACACTGCACATCCACTGGCTAAATCCACATTATTACAGGGTTCCCACAAGTCCTTGAAAACTCGAAAAGTCCTGGAAAACTAGCAAGGACTTTTCCAGGGCTTGAAAAGTGCTGGAAAAACGGCACAGGCCCGAAAGCTCCTGGAAAAGTCCTGGAATTTTCTTAATCTGCTAACCAGGTTCACAACTTTCAAGCAAGCAAAAACCAACATATATGAATATATATATATAGTAAAACTCAAAGTTAAATTTTTTTTTAAATTCAGACTTTTGACCACCTGATATTGTGACAGCAGACGACCATGATACTACATATGGTCTTTTGGTGTGTGCAGGTTTTGTAGTTTCAAATAATTAAAATAGTTTGATATTTGCACACCTCTTACCGTAATGCTTATTATCCATATTGCAAGCAGTATTTTCAGTCCTTGAAATTTACCAGCATGGTCCTGGAAAAGTCCTTGAATTTTTCTTATAGAGATCTGTGGGAACCCTGTTATTATTCCCATGTTAGAGAAGATCATCTATTGACAGATAGAGTGATAGATTTCTATTAATATAACTATGTATTCTAACTAAAGACTTACCAACATTCAAAACTGTTTTAATAGCATAAACACTTCAATTTGGAAACCTATGCACTGACGCATAGAAAAACGGAAGTAGCAAAGGACCGCACCTAGCTTTGGGGTTGGTTTTTTTATCACTGAATTTATTCAACTCAATTTTATTATGTACTCATACAAAGGATTTTGTTTTGTTTTGCGGTCACGTCACGCACACACACACACAAGAAACGACACAAATTTGTAAATAGCAATGCATAAATGCATGCTTGAAAAGTTAAGCCTATGTTTGCAAGCCCCTCAAATTATGTTCCTAACAGGTAAAAATTTGGGTAAAGCTCTGACTCTTATGTCCTTTTGCCTAGGATTATGTTTTTAAATTCTGTGAATAGTCTGTCAATATGTACGTCTGTCTGTTTATATGTGAATGAAATATCTAATTCTAATGTCTAAGCTTTGTAAGAACAATTAGTTTTTGTGTGTGAATGCATTGGATTTCAAATTGATGGGGCATGTTACTTTTATATGTAGTAGCAGCTGAGGTGGGCTTTAAATGGTTGGCAAATCTGTACGCTGTTGGGTTTTTTCATTGTGGGCAAAATGATTGTGCCATTTTTGCAGCAACCATGCATGCTACATGTATCACAATATTGCCAGCCACTCAGGTTGCCACTACACATTCGCAGGTGTTCGGAGATTGGGAGGGTGTGTGTGTGTTTGTATATGTGTGTGTGTGTGTATCAGTCTTTTTGCAGAAATAATATGATGTGCTAACTGTCCTTGCTGATTGACTGTTATGTCCAGGAACGGTGCCAGCAAGAGCGGCATTCTGGTGGCTGTATGTCTGATCCTGGAGCGCCTGGAGCTGGATCTGGAGGTGGACGTCTACCAGACCCTTAAACAGATCCGCGTCCATAGGCCGCAGTTCATCGAAAGCTATGTGAGTCCTAGCGGTCATTTTTTTTTTTTTTTTTTTTCAAATCAAATCTGTTTTATTGCCATTAGCAAACGAACGCCCTGATGGCAAGGGGGGAACAACCAAGTTCCAGTGAGACGTATAACCATGCGTGAACTGAACATGCAAGCGCGCACTTTTTACACACATGTAACTGCTCACAAGCACACATGTACACACAGACATTCGCACACAGGAATACATACAGAGAGAGAGAGAGAGAGAGTCCTCAGTGTTTTTACTTGTGGTGTACATGATTCTTCGTCAATCGCTCTGACATTTCCTGTCGTCATGAGCGCAGATGCGTCAAGCTTACGTTATGCGCCTAACAAATAATTAGGCCCAGCATGTCCGTCTTCGGCTGCAGACAATGTTTGTAAGAATTTCTAGAAAAAAGGCTGGAGAATGGACCAGAAAGGCAGAAAAGAATAGTAGACAACAGTAAGCAAAGGGAAAAGGCAGAGTCAAAGATTAGAGGAAGTAACAAGCACATAACTTCCAGAAGGTGGGGGAACTATTTGTACAAAAGACCCCCTGGTATCCCCATAGGGGATGTGTACATGATATATTATATCAAATGCCTTTTGTTAAGTGGCTTTTGTCATTGGTTGCAGCCTAACGATAGGGCCTCCATGTATAACTGAATGTGATATAACTGAATGACAATAGCTTTAACAGCAATGACAACTAATTTTATAACTTTGTCTTTTTTTGTGAAGGACTTTGTTAAAATAAAAGTGATTCACTGGCTGTCAGTGCCAATTGTCCAGAATCTCCTTCCTAAGTTGGTCCGTGTCAACAAAGCTTTCAATGTCATTTTCAGGAGCAGTACCAGTTTCTGTACCAGATGGTTCTGGAGTATTTGGACAGCCTGGAATGAAGAGGGCTTGGTGGGAGACGTCTGCAGGTACCCAAAAACACAAAGTCCATCTTGATTCACTGACATGGACAGCAAAGTTTGAGTTGGTCGCATAGAGGAACTGTGCTTCTTCTGTTGACAGAAGCAATCCCAACCAACATGAACAACCTTTTGGTCAAAGAATCCCGATTTGCTTGGTTGAAATGTTTTGATGTTTGGTACAGTACCTCCTCCCATGAGCGACCATGGAAACTGCACCAACAAAGTGGTCTTAAAAGGGAGGTGGTCTGAAATGGGAGGTGGCTGAGGAGAGGTCATTACAAATGTAAACACATAACAAAAATGAAATTTCTTTTTCCTCGCCGACATTGTGATTGTGAGATAGGAAGCTGTCTGCTACACGCATGCGCATTGAGCCACTTTTCACTAGGGGAGATAACTAACCATGCAGAATGATGGAAACTGCTCATTGAGTGAAGGTTCAGCGACAAATCTGACCGGCTTTCTTCGTTTTCTGTTGTTTTCCACAATTTTTGTGGGTTCAATTTTTGTGGCATGGACATACAAATCTGAAAGCAAGAGGTCATTAATCGGGTATTGGAGGTGGTCGCTGATGACAAGACACTCATATAGTAAAACCGATCGGTCAGTGAAAATTATGTCGGAAAGTGGAGGTGGTCACTGAATAGGGGGTCGTATCAGGGAGGTAGTACTGTACAATCTTTTCTTCAAGCCATATTTAACTGCAAGCACCACTTGGATTATATTATTTTGTAGCAGCCAAGCAGATGTTGCGCAAGCTTTGTTACCAAGAACAAGTGAGTTTCTGATGCATCAACATTGTCATCATCATTTGAAAAGAAATCATATAAATCTATGGTTTGGCTGTGGTACAGATCTAAAAACAAAACAGGTGTGCAGAAGTCATAACGGATTTATTGGTGCATTTGTTAAATTGTATTCAACACACAAATGTGTAATTCGGTTCACATGTACATACAAAAGCGTATCCAGTCAAATATGGGTTCAACACGCTTTGATGCCTCTGCTGTCTTCAAACAAACTTTATTGTCTTCAAGCAAACACTGATGTTTTAGAATCTCGATTTCTTGTTGATTGTGTAATTTATGTTATTAATTTCATCTTATTAAAACCAAAAAAATGAAGGGGTTTGATATATTTCATATTCATTCAGCTGATTGTCAAATGATATTGCTGGAATTGTACAAATTATTCATCCTTTATAATGCTTTTGTGTTTGTATTTTGAAGTTGGCCATTCATTCATCAAATTTTTGAATAATTTGACGAAACCTGTACAAAGTGATTATTAATTTAATTTATGATAGTCTGCGACTGAATATTGATGTTATTTGATAATTATTTATGAAACCTGTACAAATTAATTTAATTTATGATAGTCTGCGGCTGATTATTGATGTTATTTGATAATTATTTATGAAACCTGTACAAATTAATTTAATTTATGATAGTCTGCGGCTGATTATTGATGTTATTTCATAATTATTTAAATTCAAACTTTGAAAATCAAAATAAAGAGTTGC
>JAGGCT020001254.1:0-2500 GCA_017654935.2 Phymorhynchus buccinoides
CTACCTAAAATAAATGACTCAAGTGCAAAAAGAAAAGAAGGTGAAAACTACATTGTCCTGTTTCTGTTGCGGAGGTCACTGACTAAAACGGGTCGACTCACACATCCTATTTAAGTTGAGTCGTACGACTGACCATCCAAGTAAAAGCAAACTGCTAAATATCTTTTAACAAACATTGTATCACAAAATAAACTCAATACTTTGCCACAAATTCTTTTCGGGATCTTCCCCAGCTTACATTTCAAACCTTCTATCTGTTTACTCTCCCGCTCGATCTCTTCGTTCTTCAACTGACCACTTCACCCCTTGCATTCAAAAAGTCCGAACAAAGTCCTTTGGAGAAAGAGCTTTCTCCCTCTCTGCTCCATCTCAGTGGAATTCTCTTCCTAAACCTGTCCGCGAAATCCAGTCAGAGTCTTCTTTCAAAAGAGCATTGAAAACTTACCTCTTCCAGTTGTATTATCCTAACTAACAGTCTATGCCACGCCCTTCTGTCTTGTCTCTCTCTGTCCCTGGCCTTCTGTCTCTGTCTTTGCCTGTCTGTCTGTTTGTGTGTCTGTCTGCCCCTCTCTCTCTCTCTCTGCCTCTCTCTCTTTATCTCTCTCTCTCTCTCTCTCTCTCTCTCTCTCTCTCTCTCTCTCTCTCTCTCTCTCTCTCTCTCTCTCTCTCTCTCTCTCTCTCTCTCTCTCTCTCTCTCTCTCTCTCTCTCTCTCTCTCTCATATTATGGAGAATGTGGCCGTTATCCACTTTATATCAATTCATATGTTGCATGCATTCGTTATTGGTTAAGGGTTTTACAAATGAACTTTGAAAGGCTTCCACACAAAGCGTATTTGATGCTTTTAGAATTAGATAAATTAGGTAAACAATGCTGGGCTTCAAAGGTAAGGGGAATTTTGTGTTTGACAGGTTTTGGTTTTGTGTGGTATCAGCAAGGGGTTGGGCAAGTAAAAATGTTCTTGATTGAATTTAAACAAAGACTTATTGATATGTACATTCAAGAATGGACAGGTTCAATCAGAGATAGTGATAGATATGATAGCTATAGAACTTTTAAAAATGTATTTGAAAAGGAAAGATATCTTCTTGACATGGATACCTATTGCTTCCGCGTTGCTATTGCTCAAGTAAGATTAAACGCTCTCCCAATTAACAACAATCTTCATCGCTATAACAACACAGGTAGGAATAAGATGTGCCCGTTTTGCAGAGACCAGACAGAAGACGAAGAGCACTTTTTGTTTAACTGTTCTTTCTACAGTGATTTGAGAAGTAAATTCCTGAAGCAGTCAGCTACTCTCCCCAGTCACTTTATTCTTACAGCCACTAGTATATGTCACAGATTCAACGTATCTCGGTTTGTGTTTCACGCAATTAACAGACGAAAAAAGGCTTTGCTTTTGTAAATATGTATGCTAATTCTGAATTGAAATACATAGTAGGCATATTAACTAGTTTGTTTATGCATAGACCATAATTAAATGAGCTAACTTAATTATGTACTTAACATGAAATATGTAAGAAGTTAAATGTCATTATTTGATTTTGTGTACTGTATTCCTTTTGATTAGTTTAATTTCTGTGGATATTTGAATGACGTTTAATATAATTATTATAGTATTAATATACTAACCCTATCCCCTCCTCCCATAACAATGTATTGTGGCCCATGGCCGATGTACATTAAAATAGTTCTGAGTTCTGAGTTCTCTCTCATATTAGGTTTGATTGTGTTATTGTTGTGCTACTATATAGGGTTGTATTTTGCATTCTTATATTATTGTCTGTGCTCATTTTCCTTTTCCATTTCAACTTTTTTATTTGGTGGGTTGGGTTTTTTCTCCGAGGGCTGGATGTAAAAAAGCATGTTATTGCTTATTCTATTACCCTCTATAAATAAAATTCATTCAATTCAATTCAATTCAATTCTCTCTCTCTCTCTCTCTCTCTCTCTCTCTCTCTCTCTCTCTCTCTCTCTCTGTGTGTTTATGTCACACTCACACACTCTCTGTATGTTTGTCTGTCTCTCTCTGTCTCTCTGTCTCTCTTACTTTCTTTCTCTCCCATCCCCTTTTCTCACTACCCCCTCCCCCCCTCTCTCTCTGCCGTTGCCTTGACTGTGCTTTTGTTTCGCAGTCAATCAACAGCATCCATCTGTGCGCGCGCGCGCGTGTGTGTGTGCGTGCGTGCGTGCGTGCGTGTGTGTGCGTGTGTGTGCGAGTGTGGGTGGGTACGGGTGCGCGTGCGCACGTGTGCGCGCGTGCGCCTGTGGATGTGGGTGTTGGTGTGTAAGTGTACAGTGTGTTATTATTGTTGTTTCGTTGCAGTTATATTTTAAAAGTTGTATATTTCCCATAGTGTTCGTGTGACGTGCTGTTTTATATTGTCTTCATTGATAAATGTTTTTATTGAATTTGTGATTTTATGTATGACACTTATTATGTGCTTTGTATAATTTATGCATGTTGAATGTTTTTAGTACTATTTAAAATGATGCTG
>JAGGCT020001254.1:5000-50000 GCA_017654935.2 Phymorhynchus buccinoides
TAGCTTGCATCTTGGCAAACTAGTATACCAAATTTGATGATGATAGACTGAATAGTTTTTGAGAAAAATGGACGACATAGCGGGCCTGTGACACAGCGGGCCTAGGGCACAGCGGGTAATGTAAAACTAAATACATCAGTGGATAGCTTGCATCTTGGCAAACTAGTATACCAAATTTGATGATGATAGACTGAATAGGTTTTTTTTTAGAAAAACGGACGAATAGCCGGACGGACGGACGGACGCCGGACGGACGGACGGACCAGACAAAAACAATAGTTCCCCGAACCTTCGGCTCGGGGACTAACAACAAAAAACCCGATGAGAAACCTCAGCAGCCCTCTTCGTAGCCCAACCGCCAGCAACGGATATCAAGAAGGCATAATCAAACTGCGAGTACGTTTTCATGGCTCGCCATTTTATTTGGTAAAGTAACATTTCGAGAATCATTGTTAGCCTGATCCTTGTTATTATGTTGCTACACAACGAACTAAATCGTAGTCGAACGGGACGTTAAATCCAACTTTCTTTCGTGCATGACTGCGGATAGGTGCGAGGTTGAATTTGAAAGAAGAAAACATTGTTGTGGATGTGGTCATTCAATCATGGTTTATTCAGTGTACGTCTCCAAAATCATTATTCACGCACCCCTCCACCCCCCACTAACAAACACACACACTTTCCCTCTTTCCACTAGCGTCCACCCCCCACCCCCTACCCACACACACCCAGCCTTTGAAAATCACCCCATCTATACCCTTCTTTTCATCCCCCCCCCACCCACCCTCCCTACTCCTCTCTTCCTACCCTTCAAAACATTCCACTTGGAAATTTCCACACCTTTAACTCAAAACAAGCTGACCCACTTTAGAAAGTAACACCCCTCACCCCCACCCCCTGTTCATTTGATTTGTTAGTTCAAGAGCACTCAGTGCGCCTCTTTGTGATGACTGAACGGGCCTGCGAGAACTTATCCAACTAAACTCGAGCCAAAAAGTTAAGCAACCCCTGTTTGAAATCCACCACAAAACGTTTGATAACTCAGAAAACGAAAGTGAACTGAAGAAATATTTGACTCTTTCTCAGCTACACTAGCTAAGACGAGTCTCGGTGAATGTACTGAATACAAAAAGTACCCAAAATGTGAAATAAAAGTAACCAATTTCGTTCGGCAAAGATGGTGACTGATTTTCACCATTTCACTTCTTCTGAGAAAGTTTGACTTTGGAACACCCCCCCCCCCCCCCTCCCCACACACAAAAATACACGGATGTGGTGCCAATTGTTTCACTGAGAATAAGTAATATCTTCTCTTTCAGGTTTGCACAAATGTTGTCACCACAGTTGTTTTATGCGCTGTCAGTAACGAACATAACCTATACATAGCTAAATCGCCTTTTGGTGCCATTTTACATGCAGCAAAATAGGCTTTTATTGCTCCAAATTGTTCCATCATTCTTGCACAGCATTTGTGAGCTAAACGACGTTGTTTGGAGTGGTTGGTTATTTGACCAGGATGGCTCTCTACAACATATGTCCCTTAAATGTTCAGTCACTTTGAGACCCGTAGCTCGTGATGGCTGGTCTTTAAGTTTATAGACAATAATATTCGCGTTTTTGAATGCCAGCTCTGTGCTTGCAAGTGCAATGGACTATTGAGCACTTGGAAGAACCTGTTAATTTAAAACCCTTTCATCACAACTGTCGCATCTAGCTCTTGGTACCACAATGATTTAACACCCATGTCACTAAAAGGCATCAAATGAGGGTCTGGTATCTAGTGACCTTATGTTCTTCATTTTGGGAGGTAAGGATAGACCCTATTTTATGCATGTCACAGAGGAATCCCCAGTATTCCAGACAAAATCTTTTCTCTACCCAGGTAAGTTTAATGGTAAATTTTGGCTGAAGAATGGCTAGCGTTGAAAGGGTTAAACGCAGTATCATTGGTTAACGTTCTCGCTTTGTCGTTCCAAAACAAGCAGTGATAGCTGACCATAACTGCCTTTCCTGAACACAACAAACTCTGCCACCCCTCTATCACCTTTTCCTTGTCTTAGCATGTCTGATGTGATGAGGGAGCAATCTTGAACACGTACGTCAAACTTGACTTTTTACAAAGGGTACCCTAACGTTGGTGTGGGCGTTATACCCACAATATGTAGACACAAATTAAATTATGCATGCAGGTCGGTAAATAGATAGGCTGAAATTGTGTTGATTTACAAAATCTGTGCTGATCTCCCAGAGAAATATTTTGCCATTCAATTCAACCAATACCAGCCGCGACGAAGAGAGCGAATCTGTTATGAGGACGACTGACTCTGACATAACCCCAGACTCTGGCTCACGACCGACACAACCCCAGACTCTGTCTCACGACCGACAGAGCTGGAGGAAGTTGGTGAACAAGACTTCACTGTGGCGCCCCGATGACTCCTCACGCCCTGAAAAAGTGGTCAGGCTCTGTTTCCCAGTAAACCTCCTCTAAATAAACACGCACTCAAATATCACCTTCGATATTAAACAAGATGATCATCAATATCATCAGTGCATGTGCGCGCATGCACATGCGCGCTGATAAAGTAATGAGGGAGGAAGACGGGGGGCGTTGAATGACTTTGTGGAGAATGGGGGTGGGGTGGGGTGGTGGGGTCTGGGGGGAAAGCCCCCCAGAAGCTGACGATATTTGGAATATAAATGAAGTATTGGAGGCCTCTCCTGGGAGAATAATGTGTGAGTTTTACGACCTGCATTGTCCTTAGGTAAACCCTAGCATGGAATGATATGACGTAGGCCTATATGAAATGAAAGGTTTGGAGTGGATATGTCATAAATTTTCTTTTTTTCAGACAGGTGTGTGTGTGTGTGTGTGTGTGTGTGTGTGTGTGGACGTGTGTGTGTGTGTGTGTGTGTGTGTGTGTGTGTGTGTGTGTGTGTGGACGTGTGTGTGTGTGTGTGTGTGTGTGTGTGTGTGTGTGTGTGTGTGTGTGTGGACGTGTGTGTTTGCAACCTAATTGTCACGCCCCCCGGGCCGCCTCCCCCCTCCCATTATCCGCCTCTGTCTCAACATTACCTATATATCTTCATTGAAACAGCTCTTGAATGTCAAGATCGAAGAACTCGAGTTTCAAACACCTAACGGATTCAATGGATTTGTATTGCTCTTACTCTTACCTTCCTTAAAATACCAATGTTTGAAAACACATCTCACTGATGTCAGGCCATGTGCAACGCTATGTTGTATAGTTGTGACGATCGAAGCAACACGAAAACACATCACTTTCATCAAATTTGATTGTTTTCATCGATAAATTGCCACAAAAGTGGCCCTTTCGACTAATACACAGAAACAGAAGAAAGAATCCCAGACTGGAATGCCCTGCCCCAGGCGGCGACTGCCGGAAGCTGAGTCACGACCTCTTCAGGTCCAGACTTGGCTCCCACATGTAATACAACAAACTTCAACACCCCCTGCTCAAAAACATGTTTGTGAACGTTCCAGATTACAGCGACAGAATAGTCAGAAGTGACTGTGGTTGCTCTACAGGAAAGAAGAAAGAAAGAAGTTTGACGTCGGGCACTAACCCCCCCCCCCCCCCCCCCCCCCCCCACAGTCCTGCACAATCCATCCTTACTGCTGTTCTGGTCTAGCGACTGAGCCTGACCCAGCATTAGGCTGGGTTGGGGCTGGACTACTAGGTCCCCAGCTTGCCGGGGGCTGAAAAGTATTGTGCCTGTCCGGCAGCTCCACTAATGCTGGGCATATCAGAAGTAGTTCACTGAAACATCTCCCCCCCCCCCCTCTTCTCTCTCTCTCTGTCTCTCTCTCTAGAAGGCTCTCTCTCTCTCCTTTTTATGTAATGTTATTGTTATTTATTGAATTATTAATCATTTATTCATTATTTCATTAATCTATGATCTCTGTCTCGGCGCTGCATGGTGACCTTTGTTTTATTTTTTGTTTCGTTATATCGGCAGTCTTCAACCCGTTGAAGTTGGCCGATTAAATGGAAGAAGAAGATCAGGCATGAAAACATCTCCGTTTTCTCCGCCTATTTCTTTTCCGAAATCGACCAATCTCCGCCTAAAAAAATTTAATAAATCGATAATCGAATAAAAAAATCGGTATGCTGGGTCTTTATATGGCACGATCATCATTTCACGCCTTCTCCACGACCCGACGCCATCACTTCCACCATGGCGTCTGAAGAGCAAGCTGTGCACGAAGAATGGGTGAAAAAGAAGAAGAAATATCGGCCGTTTCCATTTTCTTGGAACAGATTAGCCCCTCCCCGCTCAACAAAACTTCTGACGTCAGCTGAAAATCCGGGTGGAAGGATTTCTCGGCTGAAAAAAATTTGGTTTTTTGGGGGAACAGTAGTTTTCATGCCTGAAGATAAAATTTAATGGTACGTCATGATCGATTTCGCACATGCGCAGTCATGTTATTGTTGAGAACAAATCCATTTTGAGAATGCTACACGGTAACACCGGAAATCCGGCTTTTGGCGTGCCTTAACTTATGGTTTCGGTTTTTGTAGTGTGGGGATGAGAGACTTCAGGGAAACGTCATTGCTAAAATGCTAGTTATTGTTAAGAAAGCAATGACATTTTGTGCTAACTGTCAAATAAAAACTAGTGCTGCGCTCCCTTCCCCCCTCCCGCTCAGCAAAAATTTTCCATTGATCATTTGATGTAAAACTATTTAAAAGAAGACTAATACAAGTAATAGCTAGATGCAGTCCCTCTTGCCAATATAGTTGATGACATAAATCCCTTTCTCCAGGTCAGGATAGGGTTAGTGGTACTGGTAGGGTTAGATTAAATAACAACCGCTGGGATAGGATTAGGATTAGAACTGAAACAAATTTATCTAAATGGCCGCTTGCCCAAGTTGCCACCATTCAACCACAATCAAATCACATTATTACAGCCAATCCGGAAGTCTGCAGATAGCTCTGTGTATATAATTATAAATAAGTGGTTTCCAAAGAAGTGTCCTCCCCCCACCCACCCCCTGCTCAAAAACAGTTCTGTTTGTGAACGTTCCAGATTACAGCGACAGAATAGTCAGAAGTGACTGGTTGCTCTACAGGAACAAGAAGATGAAAGAAAGAAGTTTGACGTCGGGCACTTCACCCCCCCCCCAGTCACACACACACAGTCCTGCACATGTTTTTTGTGAAGTTCAGTATCCACTGTCCACTGTCAAGTATTACATTTTTTTTATAACTATCCTTCATTTCAGGTTTGGTTTTTAGGAAATCTAATTTCAGGTTTTGGGACCACCTTGCACTAGTGCAAGCAGGTAGTGCATTCAGCTACCGTATTTTTATTTTTACGGACTACAAGTACAAGGCGATACTTTTTCCCCAGACTGAGTGTGAGACCCCTGTGCCTTATAAGTTATAATGTGACTGATAAAATAGTAAGAAAATAAAGTAACAAAATCTAAATTTTGTGTCAAATTTTGGGGTGTGCGCCTTATAATCAGGTGCACCTTATAGTTATACTTATACATGTAGTCCGTAAAGTATGGTAATTCAGTAATCAGATTTATCCCAAGATGGTGGATGTGATAACAGCTGATATCCAGCCATACATATATGATGCTATATAAATTAATCCAATGCTTTTGATGTTGTATTTTGTTTATTTTCATGTACACATGTTTTTGCAGGTGGCAACACTGTTGAGAGCCGAGTTTGAGCAAGGCAACTGAAGTGGAGATCAACGGTAAGAATGAAACGTGCTGACCGTCTTTCCTTCGCTGCACATCATTCAAGTATACCTTTTCATCGTAGCTGACATCTGGTAAGCCAATTTTATTGTTGAGCAGGTGCATGACGTAAGCAGTGACAAAATCCACGGTAGAGGACAGTATACAGTAACCTTTTTTGGCAGCCTGCCCTGAAGGGACATCCCAACATGTAACTATAACCCCTGTTTTCCCCCCCCCTCAGTTTAAACCATTTGCTCCATTAGTCAGTGTGCAAAAAGTTGACTTGATCTTGTTAGAAACTGCAGTGTAGAAATAAAACTTAATTTGCACAAACCACATTAATTACTCGTTGACACGCTACACGTTGGTGCACGTTTGCACAGGGTAATTGCTACAGTGTTGGTTACAAATATGTGACTGTACAACAAGTATTTTTTGTTGTTTATGACTTGGCTGGTAAAGGTAGTCAAGGCATACAGTGTGATTTTGGCAACATCAATTAAGGTAGTTTATGTAGAAGGGGATTTACCATAGTGCCAGACTTTCTGGAACAGCAAGTAGAGGCACAAGAATATACTTTTTTTTATAATATAGTTTTATTTTTTGGATACTTTTTATTTTTGAAGGTTAGTGTGTGTTATTATTGATTAAATGGGATACTTTAATGCTAAGCATAATTATAATAGACCCCAGGTCGTCTCCAGGGGTGTGGGACTATATTTAGTGGAGGAGGAAAGGTGTCAGTAGGTTGATGTATAAGGCTTTTGCCTCCAACTTTTCCCACTCTTTTGCACTGCTGGTCTTGTGCATGCAGGATCTGTGCTGCTGTTTGTAATTGAGTTTGTCACAAAGAAATTGAAATGTGACCTGTTTGCATCAGATGCAGGGCCCTGATGTGTGCTGGTATGTACCAATTTTGTGTGTGTGTGTGTTTTTAAGCAGTTTATTGTCTGCTCAGAAAAAGAGCATGCATTTTGTGGATGTTGGCTACTGTTTGATACTTGATATTTGTTGGGGGACAGGAGCCATTGCTTCTGCCAAAGTAAGCACAGGCTTTGACTGGAGTGTGCACTCTTTTTGTATCTATTTGGTGCACACGTTTTATGTTTTATGCCATGCTCTGATTGACAATGAATGTTGAAATATTATTTTTTTGGTTATTTTTGTCAGTTTGTCCCCAGAGAGGACATTTGTGAGAAGGCTATAATGCATCCAGTATTTTGTTTTGTAATTTAGGGTTTTTTTTAAAGAAATTTTTTTGACTCACTGAACGTATTGTTTATTAATGTAAGATTATGGTGGTGATGTTTGATATTTTATATAACTTAGTAAATTTTTAAGAAGAAAACAGTGTGACAAGTAAGTACAGGTGACGCTCCTGTACATAAGAATAGGTCTAGGTTCAATGCCTCCACAGTTGTGACAAGGGAAGCAACCAGGTAAATGAAAGTTTTAAGACCGAACCCAAGTTATTTCCCTTCCATTGTCTTTGACAGTATGATTTAGGTGTGGAGTTGCTGACACCAATGTACATTTTTTTCTTAGCTTTGGAGCGCCCGAACGTGGGTAGACGGAACTGAGCCATGATGTCCTGATGTGAGAGGACTCTCCCTGAGGTACATGTTCTGTTTATTTTTGCTTAAAGGATTTTTTTGATTTTTTTTAATACTGAGTCAGTATAGTATTATTGACTTACCCACATGTTTCGGTGTAATTGGCTACTATATTTTTGATCTATGAAATCATGGAGTGTTCAGTTGTGCCAAGATATTTTTTATTGTAATGACCAAGATATGAGCGCAGGATCGTGGTCATTCAGGTTTTTTTTAAGTCATGTATTTGTCATATTTCAATGTATTTTTCCATTTGTCATTTTATTCTTTTATAATCTTGAAATGCATTTTTTCATGTATTCCTTTGCTTGGTTGTCATAATATACCATGGTCTCTGGACAGGTTACACCTGGCGAGGGAGATAACCTGGCAACATTAATTATGTTAAATTCATGTTAGAAGACACTTCAAATTTTTGCTGATTTTGTATCCCATTGTCTTAGTCTATGATGTAGTGTGTCACACATGCTTGGTTTTTTTATTCTCTGTTTCATGTATTGTGTACTGCCTAAGAATGTTTATTTTACATCATTTAATGCTGCGGTTTCCTCATAATGCAATGTCTAACATTTTCTTGATGGTTTGCCAATTCAATGACAATGTTGGTTCATAATTTCACATTTCAATTGATGATGCTACATTTGTCACAGTTGAAGTTTTCTGTATGCGGTTACCCATTCTTTTCCCTTTGTTGTTTTCAATGCCAAATGCATTACATTGTTGCTAAAATGTATTCATCATATTCATCACAGGTCGACCTGAGTCATCACTACCCTGCTTATGTAATCACATCCATCACCTTTTCCTTGTGCATGTAGCTTAATGCTTTGTTTTTCTTTTCTTTCTGGTATATTCCAGGTTGGTGTTTTGTATGAAATTAAAAAAATGTGGAAACGTTGACACGGTCTGGGCGTGTGGCGAAGGAAGAGAGATTGTGTCCCCTCACCCCCCATCTCTACCCCTTCCTGTTGCCATACAATCCCAACATGTCACAAATATAACTCCTGTTTTCCTCAAAATGTTTTGTTTAAACCATTTGCTCCATTAGTCAGTGTGCAAAAAGTTGACTTGATCTTGTTAGAAACTGCAGTGTAGAAATAAAACTTAATTTGCACAAACCACATTAATTACTCATTGACACGCTACACGTTGGTGCACGTTTGACTATATGCCAAAAGGTGGGCATGAAAAGTGGACAAAGGTGGTGCAAAATAAAGTAATTAGTATAAGAAAGTGATAATGATGCATTTTTGAAAAGGGTAGGATGGGTACAACCTATGTGTGAAAGGAAAAGACAGTATGATGAATGGTTTCCGAGAAATTGATGATTATGTCATGGGGTTCACCGTATGACAAACATCACCGATTACGCCAAAAACAATGCATCAAGGCCTCAAGTTGTGCATTCAGTGCTCCAAATAGTGCTGATTTAGGCATTTTTTATTATTTCTTTATTTATGATGAAAACTGCTGATTCTCAGTACATATTTTTGTAATATTATGGGATTTTGGTGTAATCGGTGATGTTTGTCATCACTGCTGAATTTACAGTTTTATTGCACAAAGGTCATTACAAATACACTTTGGTAATCAAAATGCTCAAGAAATACACAGTCAACATTTAGAAAAAGGTTTATTGCTAAAATTCAATTCATAAAAGATTTATGTCAAAAGTATGACATACATCACCATTAGTCAGGCATTACCCCAAATGACTTTCTCACAAGCACCAGTAAACACAAAAGCCACCATATTGTCACTATATGTCAGTTCTTTTTAATACTAAGCACAAATTACTCTTCCCTATAAAAGTACACACATAAAAACTAAATATTTTCTTTGCCAAATGAATAGCAAACACTCTTTTGATGCTTTGTGAGTCAGAGTGCATATTTGTACCAAAATAGTATACCCGAAATCATTTGTAAAAAAATCCAATCAGATATGTACACTGTATTAAAAAAAACGAGACAACAAATAAGGTCTAAATTAGCGAATAAACAATAAATTAATTCAATTTAGCATTCTAGAATTGAAAATGTTGCCACTAAAGTATACTTTATCTTTGGTTTTTATGCTAAATGCACAATGCTTGTAGGCGAGATCCTAAAGACGCCCTCACTCGCATCAAATCAAAACTACCATTTGAAGCAAATTGCAAAATAACAAATTCAATGCACTTTTCACAAACTCATATCAATCAACTACCATGGGTACAGTTTTAACATTACCCCCCCCCCCCCCCCCCCCCACAAACCAATTTCAGCTCATAAGGTAATATTTCACAAAGAACAAAATCTGACGATTAGAAAAGAACACACATTAGGCAATATTGAATTGCAATAATAGTGTGCACAACATGCCATTCACAAGATCAATCCATTCCAATGTTTACATTCAACATGTAGTAACACAGTACATAGAGCACAACAATAAGCAAGAGATTTCCATCCAATAAAATTCTGGTCATGTTAAAAAAGTGTATTCCAAGATATTTCATTCAAGCAAAGATAAAAACTTTATCATTACTGCATGAGCTGGTGAAATAAAAATACAATCTTATGTCTACATCCAAAGCAGACATAATGTTGCAAAGAAACAAAAACAAATCATGGGTGCAGTGCACTGGCAGTCAATACAGGTTAAGAAAACCCCCCAAAGATAAGTGATAAAAAATATATGAATCAAAACCAGCAGTGTTCAACTTCATCAGCAAATATACAATGACAAAGCATTGTTCAAAACAGACTCATCAGCACAATACTACAAGACATTAGGCACATTGTTTTCAAATGTATGTCAAATAATAAAAGAGACAAGCACACAATCAAAACCAGTAAGTACGTTTTTAAGTTATAGACAAAACTTTGGAAACACGCACGCACGTTTGCACGCACGCACGCACTGGGACCAATTTAATGTCAGATTAACTTACAAGACACATGCACGCACGCGTGTGCGTGCGTGCACGCGTGCATACAAGCATGCAACCATACTTACACACTAGTGCGCATGTGTATAAAGGAAACATACATTATAGAACATGGTAAATAAAGGCATCATAGGGTATTAACAGGTAACGATTTGCATTTAATTGAGGACACCATTTCTAACATATATTAGGCACATTGTAGGCGAATAGTAAGCAAATAGAATTAAATGAATAAAATAAAGGTGTGCACCCCAGAACTTTTGTTTTCCCGTTGGCGAGTTAAGGGTGTGCACCCCAGAACTTTAATTGTTTGTTGGACTTTTAAGGGTGTGCACCCCAGAACTTTAAATCCTTGCTTAGGTCTTCCTTGGCTCGTCGGCTGTTTCGCTATGGCGGACGAAATGGTATCAAATGCACGTGCAATTTTGCACGTGCTTTTAAAAAAAATGCACATGCAGTTAGAAAACGCACGTGAATTTTACTTTATATAGAAATTGCATGTACATTTATACACGCACAATTTTTTTGTCCCGTACATTTAATTATTTTTAGAAAATTGTACGTGCATTTTTTCATGTGCAGTTCAGAATATGCACGTGTAATTTTCGAATATTTCATGCGTAGTTTATCAAATCGCACGTGCAGTTTAGTTAATTGAAAATTGCGACTGGAATATAACTGAAATATAACTGAAATCTATTTCACCAACGAGAAGGCAGATGTGTCAAAAATACTCTTAAACTTGTAAGATTCCAAATAACTTAGATGCGAAATGAAGGGACAGTTGAGAAGCCGCGAGGCTTATTATCCTGACTTGACCTGAAAGACGGAGCGTTTTCATTGTTTTTGCGCCATAGGGGACCATATTTAAAGTACAACAGGTCTGTGCCTCCGCCAACATGCGAAGAAAGATAATTTCTAACTGCCTTTCAAACGCAACTGACACACGCTGTTAATCTGTTAAGTTCAGACAGTGCTTCTGATCAAGTCATAGGAAGAGTGCATCTATTTTTAAATAACTCCTTATTTCGTGGTGTACTAGCCTAGAACACGGGCGCTCTCCCCAAAGTTTGTCGATGAAATGCCACGAAGTGGTGATTTCGACTAAGCATCAAGATCAAGGGGTCGGTAAGAATACCCAATCGTACCCAACCAGACCCAACCGGACCCAATTGGACCTGTTTATCCTGCCCTAAGCCAATGTTTTTGTTGTTTAGACTGCACTTATTACTATATTAGCGCACATGATGTGGTGACTGTGATATTTGTATCATCCATTCATCATCCCAAAATAACTCTCTCTCTCTGTCTCTCTCCCCCCCCCTCTCTCTCTGGTCTTATCCGAATTGTCACTCACTCAGTCCATCATTGATATTTGTTTAAACATCGGTGCTTGTAATGCCCTCTCTCCCCCCTCTCTCTCTCTCTGTGCTGACTTGGTGCTCCTTTTTTGGAGAGATAAGCATGCATAGGGTAAGTAAAAAGGATGGTTTAAATGTGGAGAGGGGGTAAGGAAAGAAATCTTGTTCATCTATTGTGAAACAATTTTCCGATTGCTGATGTTATCATTCTCTTTCCATCCACCACCATTATCAATTTGTCTTAGACCTGTAGGCCTACATCGTAGGAGTTTCCTCTCTTGAACAGGTAACGAGATAGAGGATAGAGAGGGGATGGAAGATGGGAGAGAGAGAAAGATAGTGTTTTACGTCCTCTCGACCCTGCAAGGTACATATGGGACATTTGTACAGGTTTTTAGTATGATTTAAAATGTACAAAACATAAGAAGACAATACAAAAACATGGACAACACGAGTAACATGGAAGGTATTATATTAACAGGCAAGTTGGAATTTGTTTGGAAGATTTAAAATATGTAAAAACCATAAATTTATCTTTCGATAATTGATAAGATTTTATATTATAAAAGGTTAAGTTAAATATTATTTTGGCATAAGGAGGACTGGCCCAGAACCGAAACCGAACTCAATTAAAATTTAAGGGCTACGGGTTAGAAATCCGAACTTTTATTTTATTATTAAAAACCAATAATGGCGTTAATTTATTTTAAGAGAATTTTATATACAAATATTTATTTAATATATACAGGGAGATTTAAATAATATAATTATTTACAAAAAATAGAATAAAAATAGTTTTTAAATACTTTAGTTAGGTCTTCCCTGTCTAAATGGCAGGGGAAAGTATGTACATCAAGGCCTATGTACATTAATATTTAATTTAGTATTATTGGGATCTTAAAAGGGGGGGGGGGGAATATTGGAGACCCGGAGGATCTCAACACACCGTGCCAGGACGGACCAACCGCAGGAAGGGTACGCGAGACATCCTTGCGTCAACAACCCCTGGCCGGCCAGCCCCACCAAAGGGGAGACCATCTCACTGGGTTTGGGGAAGGGGTGGGGGCAATAACCCGGGGGACCTCAACAGCAGGGGGGGGGCGCACCCGCCGGGGAAGGGTACGCGAGACATCCTCGCGTCACATCCCCGGCGGGCAGGCCACCCGACGCGGCCCACGACACAGGTTTTTTTGGTGGTTTTGTTTTTTTGATCCCTGGTTATGCCCTGTTTTAGGTTTTAGGTTTAAATAATAAAGTAATCTTGATATGCGAAATCATATAATTTTAATTTTAATTCTTATTAATTAAGTATAATGTCGCTGGTGTGGGAAAGGGAACATTCAAGCGGCCCCCTCCCAAGACGGGGGAGACAATCCGGGGTAAGTTATGTATAATGTATGAGCTCTATGTAGTTTTTAGTATAAAATACTGAATATTAAAAGTTACTACAGTAAAAGGTGTAATGAATTTACTCTGTTTAAGAAGTATTAATAAAAAATATTGTTACATAAAATTGTAGTGCGTCGCGAAAGACCCCCGGCGGACAACGCGGGCGTCAGCGAGCGAACTGACCACATATATTATTTAGCTATTAATATTATTTTTATTATTTGTATATCCATAATCAAACATATATATTCAGGGTAGACCCCAGGGCGATATAACCTGAGGTCCCCCCTAACTACAAAATATGAAGTGGTATGGTGGGGTGGTTAACGATTCTTTCGTACGCGGGGTGGGGGGAGGGAGGGAGAGGGGCCCCTCCTCCTCGCCCCGAGCAGTGGAAAGGCGTCGCTTGAGTAGTCCCAAAAAGGGGGGGAACACAAACGCAAAGCGTGACGACTACGAAAGAGCCCTCCGAGGGGCGCGCCGGACACCCACCCACGGGGGGAAAGGAGTTAAAAAGAAGGTGGACTCAAAGGAGTCACTTCGGCCCTACAGGCGCACATATAGTTAAAAAGGGGAATGGGGGAAAGGGAACTGGAAAGTGGGCAGGTGTCCCGCCCGCGGCCCGGAGGGACCCCACCCCCACCATGTAAAAGCTTGTTGTTCAAATTGGGGTCAAAATGGCTGCCATGGGTCCTGACCCTCTGGGAAAGCAGTTAGAATAAAGATGGCGGCATAGTAAAATTTATATATTTTAAATTTAGGTCAAATATGAGTTAATAAATAACAGTCAAAATTGATATGATCGGGACGGACTCCAAGGTGTTATACCTTGCAGTCTCCCTGCCTTGGTCACACAAAAAGGTCATACTATTAAATACTAAAATAGCAAGGGAGCCCCTTCAGTGATATTATAAGCCGAAAAACAATATTATGGTATTTGAGATGGATGGGATCACCACCGATTCTTTCATGGGGTAGCGGGGGAGGGGGGGGAGGAAGGACCCCCCCCCCCCCCCCCCCCCCCCCGCCAGCAGAGGAAAAGTCGTATATTGAGTCCGTGCATCGGTTGCGGGGGGACTCGGCTAGGCTAATGAGGCGCCACGACTACGGAGGCATCCCTTCCGCTATACTATATAATTATAATATAATGTAATAAGTAAATTGGTGGGAATGGTTGACGATTCAATCATGGGAGGGAGGGATGGAGAGGGACCCAGAACTATCTTATGATCCCAGGAGTGGGCTTTGGCGTATAATTCGAGTTCTTTAGCCCACTCCTGGGCAGCTGAAGTTTTTAATAAGGTTTTGCATTCCGTGACCGAAAGGTTGATGTTGACAATATTGCCGGCGCGTCCAGAGGCGGCCATTTTGGCTTCTCTGTCTGCTGTGTCATTACCTATAAGTCCACAATGGGAAGGGATCCACACAAGTAAAACTTTTGTTCCTTTAAGATTAAGTTGTACGATATTTCTTATTTCATTTTTTATTTCAGAGCGATTTTGATTATTTCCCTGTAAAGATTTAATTGAGGAAAGGGAATCTGAAAATATAACAATTTGTGTGGGGGGGTTAGTGAAATCATTTATGAAAGCCAGGGCTTCCAAAATGTCCCAAAGCTCAGCTGAAAAAATAGTGATATTATTATTTAATTGAAAGGATTTCGAAATTTTAAGGCTGGGGATGCTAAAAGCGCATCCTATGTGTGGATTGTTTAGTAGAGATCCATCTGTAAATATGGATAAATAATATCTTAAATTATAAATTTTTTCCTTGGCTGCTACAATTAATCGGTTTAGATCGTTCTCCTTATCATATAGTTGGTGAAGGGAAATATTATCAGGGGGGTCCCACTCCCACTCGGGGGGTCTATGCTGAGGGAAGGTTGCAATATTCTTTAGGAGAAGACCTGAGTCTTCAAAAAGTTTCTCTGAAAAGTCATAAATATTAATATATTTTTTATTAAATGCATACCAGGGGTCCGAGAAGGAAGAGAGAAATTCACCCTCTGAAAAATTATTAGTTGCATATACTCTGGTTAAGAATGAAGCGCAGTTTAGTTTCACCAAATGAGTCAGAGGCAGCCAGTCAATGTCTCTGTATAACAGAAGGGTTACGGCATACCTTGGTAGGCGCAGGGCAGTTTTTAGCGCATTAATTTATGCTTTTTGCAGAGTTGTTAAATTAGTATTAGTAAGGGAATAATATGCCTCCATTCTGTACGTCAGTCTACTTCTGACGAGTGTTCGGACTAAATAAGTTAGAAATTTTGGGTCGCGGGCCCATGATTGTCTAGGTATTACTTTAATAAAATTAAGTGCTTTAGAAGCTTTATTAGTTATGTATTCTATGTGTTTGTTCCATGACAGCTTTTTTGTCAGGATAACACCCAAAAATTTAGCCGATTGTGCTGGGGTTTTGACTTAATTAAGAATCTTAATACTGTGATCACCGTCACCATAACTAAGAAAAAACCATAAATTCACATTTTTGGGGTGATAAACTAAAACCGTTACTATATAAATAGTCAGTAATTTTATTAGTATTAATTTGATGGATCCGGAGTTCGGGATCAGGATCAATGTTATGACCGCAGGGGGTGTTGATAGACCATATGGCAATATCATCTGCGTACATCGATATTTTACAGTTCTGAAGTTTTAATTTTGAAATATCATGTACCATAATATTAAAAAGGGTAGAGGCTATTAAAGTATTATGCTGCCCTGGGGCACCCCATGTCACGTTGGTGAGCAAAAGAGACAGACTGGCCTACCCTGACTCGCATACTTCTGTTCTGAAGAAATGACAATACAAAATTAGGGATGGAAGATGGAGAAGAGACATCAACATTTAGCTGTTTGTTGCCAGTCCTTGCTGTCTTAGTAACCTGTTGGGAGTTCTCAACTCCACCACATAGAAGATTAGTCAGGGGAGTTAGTGTCGCATTCAAAATGGTCGCTCATTCAAATAAGTCGCTGGCTACTATGAGAGTGTGTATTTGCGACATTGAGCATGAACGACAAATTTCACTTTCCGTACTTGAACCATTTTTCCGTACTCAAATCGTTCATATTTCATAACATTACGGAAATGAGTGAAATTTGTGGTTCATGCTCAATGTCGCAAAATGTTGCAACATGCACACTCTCGTAGTAACGAGCTACTTACTTGCACGCAGCGACCATTTTGACTGCGACACGGAAAGAAACTTACAAAAACAAATTGACTGCTGCTTCACACTACAAGCACAAGTAATACATTATTATAAAATATTAAAATTTAAAACCAGGATTTCGCCAAGATTTCTGTGGTACAACTACAAGTCAAAATTTGAATCTGTATCATCTGCCCTTAAAAAAAGACATCTTAATGGGGTTTAATGTTCAAACGATAACCTTAATATAATGACATATTTATATTACTTTAAGTTGCAATTCTCTTTATTCAAATAAAGTAATAACGATGCCTTCAGGTAACAGTGACAGAATAGTGACTATGGTCGCTCTATAAAAGGAAGGATGGTTAACAAGCACACAATTCTGATCGCTTCTCGGCCTTTTGGCTAAGACTGATTCAGGAACATAAAGTTTTGTTTATATCCTGGTTGGTTTGTTCAGCCCGTCGTACATGGCGAAAGCCGATACGCGACGTTAAACTGAACTTCCATCCAAGCACACATTACAAATAGAAAGTTAAGCATGATACATAAAACATTTTTAAGCAGAAATACTGCTCTGAGAATAACTGTACAACACACTAAGATTCCCCTCGTAAGTAATCATATACAATGTTGAAAATCTAATAAAGGTATGGTAATAAACTAATATAGCTGTGCCATATTAATGCAAAAGCTGTGTTAAAAATCTAGTTAAATAAATCAAGTAAGCCATATAGTTGTGGTGCTTTTTTAAACTGAGAAACGATGCATCCACATTCTTTTTCACTATTCACCCCAACATGACTCGACTGTCATAGCAAAAATAACTTACTTTTAATCTAACATACAAGGCTCCCCTGTTGTTTTTGAAATTGAATAGAGGTTTCAATTCTCTTGGCGTTTTTTCACCAAGGACCCGAAGCTGATTTCCGGCAGCTCCTACAGGGGCGTCAGAAATGCAGAGTTCGAAGTTCTGGGATGCAAGACCTGGTAACAACTCCCTCAGTTTTGCGTGAAATTGATCTTCTGAGAGGTTGACATTAAACTGGATCTTGCGTCCGCTTTCAGCTCTGCCTAAAAAAACCAACCAGCAGCAGAACAGTTTTAGTTTGCTCAAGAGAAAAAATATGTTGCAATTTGAACAATGCTTAACAAGGGAATGAAAGTATATCAAATTAGAAACTAGTAGAGCACAAAAATGCCAATTGTTCCCCTTCAGGAGTTCTACGAACTATCTACATTTATTATATGGTTCCCATCTCCGCTATATGCACTACTATTTAGAGAGTAAGAGATTGCTGTATATGACAGGGTTCAATGTATGTAGACCCTCATTTTCAATAATGTCCAAAATCATATGTACTGACAACTAGAGCGTTAAGACGCCAGAACCCCAGCTGCGCAGCATCATTTTCGGCTCCAGTGACCTTGACCTTTGACCGATGACCTTCATCTTCGAACTCGGCCTTGATATTCTAACTACCGAGGTAGTCATTCAGGTGTACCAGGACACTTGACTCCCCTGCATATGTGACCCTGATGAAGCCAAGTATTACCCGGCGAGAGTGTCTTCCGCGGAGAGTGATCAGGGTGTTGGACACAATGCCGAGGTGTTTTGCTGGGTGCAACACTCGCATGGCTCTCTCAAAGCCTTTTTGATAAAGCACCCTGTGGACCTCATCCTAATGGTCGTGTATTTCTTTGTTAGTGTCCTTATGCGAAATCTGATGGTGTGGTCCAGCTGAAAAACAATCAAGACTATTCAGGAAAAAACCCCAATGCGTACAGCTTCTGCCCTTTTCGACAGTCAGCTTGAGTCAAAGCCGTCTTAATTATTCATTAAGGCTAGTGAAACTTAGGAAATTCATGATTTTTATGACAGCCCTGTTATGACCTTTGTATTGTTAGTAGTTGACTGGGCTAAAAACGACATGACTGTTCATTGATCAAGGAAACCAAAGAAAGGCTGTGCAGATTGAGACATGACATCAACACTAGCGAGAAGGCACTATCAGCCTTCTTTATTGCTTTTTTGTGGTACTACCTTCTTGCTTATACTGTATCCCTCATTTAAAAAAAATTCAACAATGATAACTGCTGAAACACAACCTCCAAGAAGGCCTGTTTACTCTACTCTTTTCGAGTAATATTCCTCTCAATTTGGACCTCTACTGCTCTTCAAAATTGATAATAATTCTTGATTGATACTCATTTTCAGTGTACAGAGTTTGATGGTTTTAATGAATAGGACTTGTCGATGGGGTTATAATTTTAATCTTAATGCTAATGAATAGGACTATACATTTCACACCAAACTACTTATTTCAGCTATCGAGACTACTCAAGACTTGAAACAAATGGCTTGGCTGTAGTCCACCAATTCAGAACACCCTCAGAGTCGCATAAGGCACGAAACGCACACACATATCACTGTACGCATACACACACACACACATAACACACACGCACACACAGATCTCAGACAGCATCAAAGGCATGAACATGGTGCAAAATTGCAATCATCTTGTCCTTTAACTCCTGATCAGAGACATACAGTCGGCTGAGGGTGATGGTGGAGGAGCATGTCTTTGCGGTTGGTCTGCACTGCAAGTGCAACCCAAATGAAGAATTAAATTCTACTGTGATTTTCTCTCCGCGTTGCAGCATGTCGTACGCAGTGCTAAAGATAACAAATTTGATGATTGTGTCTTTGTCAGCAGACAGGAGAAACATTTCCAGGAAGTGGCCCTCTTGCATCCTTGATTGATCTGAATACTGAATAGAGAGCTCAGAAATGACCTTCTCGGGGATGGGCAATATCTCCGATATTCGATTGATGCCTGTGCAGAGATTCCTCTCTACAATCACAATGTGGGATAGACATTGAGGCCATCTCGAAGCCGTTGTAGAGGATGCAAGCGGCATCATCAACTGCTTTCCCAATTTGGAGAACAACGCAGCCTTTTCCTTACAGCACAAATTCTTTCTTGGTGCCTGGCACAGGCTGGTTCAGTTCTCTCAATTAAAAAAAAGTCTGAAACATGCCACGACTCGAAAACTTCTACGTTGTTGACACTTTGTATGCTTTCACTTTTAGCCATTGTGATGTTTGGGTACTGACCAGCAAGGGTGTAACTCTTGCTGACGATCGCTGTCAAGGGAGTTAACCCTAGTTGCAGAGGCCAATAGGTTAAGGACAGCCAGTGCCTCGTGTTTCTGAACACTGTCCTAGTCCAGAACTCTCTAAACAACTTTTTTTTTGTCTGCTAGCCTAGTAATTCTGTCTGCAAAGTCTTCAGGCTCAAAATCCTTTTTAGGCAGTGCACCAATAAGCCCCTGAGTGGGGAACTTATGCCAAAAAGGGCGCTCAAAAGGCTGGCCGCATTCAGCTGACTGGGCCAGTAGTCTACGGAGACCAAGCCATGTAAGAGTGTGCGGCCTGTAATACTCCACACCTCCATGTCAAGAATAAATGTGTAGCAAACACATGCATGCTTATAAACAAATCCAGTGGAAAAAATACACAAAATGTTCAATCTTTAGGGTTTTTTGTGTGTTTTTAAAAAAAATTGACGAAATGCAAGAAAAGTCATGTACACCAGATGCCATCCAAAATCACACCAACTTTTGCATACATTTAGCAGAAATTGTCCTTAAAAAAAAGCTTTAAAATATAATTTGCACGCATTGAGTTGAATGGGCAAAAACATTTGCAAATATTACCACAAAATTTAACTCGATTTGTTTATAAAGTTTGAAATGAAACTCAGTAATTTTACTATTGTATTCACAGTATTGAGACCACCACAGAGCTGGCTTCCTGTTGACCCCTGGCCTGTTGGGCTGGAGCTCTAGGGTTCTACTTCCTCTTCCTCTCCCTCTGCCCACAGCTTTGGAGGATGGAGCTGTGTTCAGAAATCCAGAGAAACAACCATGTGAATTGAAGACATCAGTCATCAGTATGAAAAACAAAACGGAACATGTAGACAGATCTTGACAGATGTGAAAGTGTGTATGCTCAGCCATATTTACACAAACTTTGTTAAATGTTTGTCATGTTCACAGGTTGTCTACATAGGTGTTTTTTTCTGCTGTTGTGCAGAACCCTCCTGATGGCTGAAACATATATAATGTACCAAGTAGTCTTGCAGTGTTGAATCCCCAAGTAAGCAAATAACTCCAGTTTTCCTGGTGGTGTCGAAGGATGTAGGACTTCTGCTGTGGAGCAGTATGGCTAAGGTGATCATCATGGGGTGCCAGCTCATTCCCTGCTTTCCCAGCTGCACATACACACCCATTCTATCGACTATGTTTTTCTGTTCCAGAAATGTAAAAGTGCTTGTTCTTTGCTATGGATAAATATCTTGTTACTAAACCGTCTCTTGTAATAGCAAACATGTTATCATCCCTGGCATCATCATTAATGTGTGTAGGATCAACACTCTGACATTTGAAGATCATGGTCATCTGTAAGTGATGCTATTGTGCATCAGGTTGTTCACTCAGCTCTTCCAACAAATCAAGTGCACATTCCTCCTCACCTTCGTTCTCATCGTCATGATCTTCCCAGACCTGTTTACTCTACTCTTTTCAAGTAGTATTCTACTCAATTTGGACCTCTACTACTCTTCAAAATTGAAAATAATGCTCTGATTACTCATTTTCAGTGAACATTGTTTGATGGTTTAATGAAGAGGACTACTCATTTCACACCAAAACTACTCATTTCAGCTATCCAGACTACTCAAGACTTGTGCAGGGGGTAAACAGGTCTGGCTTCCCACACTCCATTCCCTTAGTTGTCGACAGGGCTATAATTTGAATCTGAATCTGAATCTTAAAACACACTCCATTCATTCATGCACAGACGAAGTGGCTTGCTTGGTTGCAGTTCCTGTCCAGTAGTTGCAAGAAACTGATGCATTTCACATTCAGTTGCCTTCAGTTTGTCAAACAAAAATGCCACCTTTCATTCAATCTAAGAGGAATGTGCGAGTTTGTGCAAGTCGATTTCCCCATCAACTGCCACAGTTACATCGTCAGCCTACACTACAGGGTGGTAGTGTCTTGCTGTTTTGTGTATCCGCTTCTGTCTGAACATGTCTGCTGGTTTTGGGTTGTTGAAGCAGTGCATGAAGTCTCCTTGATTGATCAGCAAATGCAATGTCCTTTTGTTAATGTAAGATAGCTATTGATACTATGACATGAAATGAGTAGTTTGCATACCTAAGTAAGTCATCAATGCCTTCTTGCCTGACATATTTTATCCTAACTGGATGCTGGAGGCAATTCTTCCTTTTGAGGTAGTCCATGACGTCTGTGACTTCGCTGTTCTGGCACAGGGTAATCCATCGTGACCGTGAGTGCTCATGCTCCTTACAATAATTATTACATACTTTCCATCCATCCATCCATCCAAACATGAATAAATCATCCCTTATGACATTTAAATCAATAAAAAATAAATAATGATAAAGTATTAACAAATAATCCCTTACAGCATACTTCTTTTGACATCTATTTTTATATATCTCAAACTCTTATCTGAAAGTGAAAAATGCACTGTTGGAAATTTGTTGCCTGTCTTGTTCTGTGCGAGCTGAGTGCATGTCCTCGTCGGTGTCACTGTCAGAGACATCAGGCAGCGACTGGTCAGTCATTACCAGAACCATGCTGATGATTTAGGAAACATAGTTTCAGTAAGAACTAAAAGAAATTAAAAAAATGAATGGATGCAGAAATCAAATGTTATCCTCTTGCACACGTGGTGAGTAACAGTAACATCTCAATAGCCAACATAAATGTTCAATCACCTAGAGCGTCTCTGGCAATGTACATGCCACCTAGTTTTTCAGTTTGAATTTGTCAGTAATCTGAGGGTAATGGTAAAAATGATAAATCTCCCAACACAAATGATTTGCAATGAAACCGATCAACCGCCTTCACCCCACCCACCCCCTAAAAGAACAAAAACAGAACACTTTTAACATGTTTTAGTCAATTTATGCAAAACTTAAGCTTACATTTGCTCACTTTCATTGTCACACACACTATTATCAAAAGAACTTTGCTTCAAAGCTGACAATATTTTGTCATTATATAGATGGGTTTTATCATGTCTAATTAAATATTTATCCCTTTTTAATATGTGGTAAGATTCAACGTGGTGACAGCCCTGACATGGCCTTTGTTGTCGACAGTGCTATAATTTTAATCTTAATATTATTTCTGAATCTGGTGAATGGGTGCAGAGAAAATGCCTTTAATGCCTTGGATTGTTAGCATTACATGATCGTTAACGTGGTGACAGTCCTCATATGGTCTAAGTGGTCAGCAGGGCTGGTATAAACAACATGATTTGAAGGCCGCCAGACATTATTTTTAGTGTGTTAAAAGAAGTGAATAGTTTTGATAAGGTATAAAAAGTCGTGTTAAGTTTTAAAACATCAACTGTTTTTTTCATACATGACTAAATTTTAATCCTTTTTTTAACTTTTGTTTCAAATCTTTACGTTTTTAATTGTATATTTTTAACTATAATATCACGTGGTCGGATTTTAAACTGTGATCTTCTGTGCTCAAATTTTGATGTGGTGACAGCCCTGACATGGCCGTAGCAGTCGACGGGGCTATAAACAACATCAAACATCGAACTTAAGCCTTCCCTTCTCATCAAAGTAGTACGCCACCCCTGAGGCTTGGTCATAGGTGTTCTCCACGGGCACGGCTGGCTGGTCCCGTTCATGGACAAATTCCACATGCGCACACAAGTTCTCAACAAAGTCCCTGACATAAGTTTTGTCTTGTGGAGAAGCAAACCTGGCCGCTTCCATCAGACGGTGCAGTTCTGGTGACAGTTTCCTCAAGGGGTCCAACAGCTCTGTCACACGCTCTTCAGGAATATCATCCTGCAAAACCTGAACAGAAGCTGTCACAGCCGCTGTGGATGGAAGGAAGGCACTCACTGGGGTTCTGGCATCAGAGAGAATATACAGGACATGAGCTGCTGGTTTCAGGAGCTGCTGTCCCAGTGTCCCCTTCATGAACCAACTCCAAGGGAGATCGCTCAGGGCAAAGCTCTAACAACAAGTTGTCTTCGGCTGGAACTGCAGCCCTGACATGGCCTTTGCTGTCGACGGGGCTATAATTTTAATCTTAATCTTACTCGGCTGGAACTCATGACAGTGGAGCAGACAGTCATCAGACACTTCCGAGCTGAATCAGTTGGTTTGGGGTGTGGCTTTGCCTGCGGAAGAGAAATGTTCTATCCATCCTTCTGTGACGGGTCTCCACCACTCTGTCCTCTTCTGGCTTGTGGATGGGGTCAAATTCCTGTTGCCAACGTGCGTCCCATGCGTGCCTTGGGCTTGTCTTTGCACTCTGGATCAACGTCTTTTCTGAAATCGTGCTTACAAGCAGCTGCGCAGCTGAAGAACCACCTAATGAAGGTGGGCACAGACACAAAAGGTGCTGTATCCACATGATGCTGCTCATAATCATGCGTCTTATCTGCACAACATGCGGAGAAGGAACATAACATGGTGAACATTCTGTTAAAAAACTGATAACCAACCTCATCAGCGATGCAAGTTTCCTTACTCCAAAAGAAGACGCCATCCACTTCACCGGTATATTCCTTCCTACATCCACCAGATTGACAGCAGTGAACAGTCGCGTCACACTTCACAGCGCCCTGCAACAGAAGCCAACAGTTTTTTCAGATGCCATACATTTTTTTAAAATACCAGCTCTTTTCTACCAGGGTTCTAGAGCAGGAGGTGGGTGTTTCTCAAGGCAGCATCTTGTCTCCTGCTTTATTTAGCATAAAAATAAACAACATCGTAAAATCTGTTTGCCAAGGATCTGACAGCTCGCTGTTTGTTGATGACTTTGGTCTTAATGCCACTGGGAAAACATATGCAGATGTTCAACGCCAGCTCCAGCTGGGTGTAAATAAAATCCAGCAGTGGGCAGATGACAACAGCTTCAAGTTCTCTTCAACCAAAACACAATCTATTCATTTTCACAATTTTCTTTGTTTTTAATTTTATCCTCAACCCGAAATTTACATTGGAAAGAAAAAAATTCCAGCCGTTACTGAAGCAAAGTTTCTTGGAGTCACTTTGCTGGTACTCAGGTCCTGGCAAAGGTCAAGCAAACTTGTTTTTCCAGCGTTGGCAAGAAGCTCTTGTCCTTCACACCTAGAAGGTTCTCGTCGTACAAAGCCTGTTCATGCGCTGCCAGGAAGTTGACAGCAGGCTTGCAATGGTTCAGGTAATCTGTATAAGGATGACCTGACAACAAACATAGATCTTTAGAAGTAAAACAAAAATGTACTTACACCTATGTTTCGTTGCTCACCTATGTTTGGTTGAGTTTTTAAAAGTAACTTTTACTGTACACACACTCAAATGCATTACAATGTACAAAGGCATATTGCAAATTATTAAAGATTCAACATTTTTTTTATTTACAAAGACACACACACACACACACACATGAACACTGTTGAATTACTACTAGTAGTGCCACTACTAGTAGTAATTCAACTACTACTAGTAGTAGTGGTAGTACTACCACTAGATGTAGGGTGGTTATAAAATTTAAAAAAAATATGTACTTTTTGTCAAATCCTAATGAAATTATATCATTGGAAAGAGCCCGACAAGACCTTTAAAATGATACCCAAATTATCAAAATCGGTCGAAAATTGAGAAAGTTACGACGTTTTAAAATGTTAGCTTTTTTTACATGAGCTATATAAGAAAAAGTTGATCAAGGTTACCGGCCCTTACCGTATCAAGGTTTGGATGAATAAAACAGCCATAACTTTTTCTTTTTTTTACCAATAAACAAAACATTGGTACCAAAATAAAGCTTATTCAAAGGGGCAACATCAACCCCAAACATTAGACAGATTAGGCCTAAGCTTTTTGTGCGACTCACAAGATCGCAACATCAACATGCGCGTGACAGAAAACATGTCAGACAGTCTTCGACGTAACACCTCCCGACTTGTGGAGACCTTGAGCAGCATTGAGATTTATTCTAGATGCACCAAATTTGGTGTACTTGTAGAAAAATAATTAAATGTAACTGCGCATTTGTTTTAAAGAATTATATAATTACCGTTCAGAAATGATAAACGAATGAATTGGACCCAAATATTGGATCGCTTGTCTCTCGCGATCGGCCGTCTTAGCGTAAAAAAAGATCGTTCCCGAATGACCGAGTAGGTGTCTGCTTCCCGAAAGAAAGAAACTCGGATGGTCAGCGCCAAGAATAACCACCAATAAAAACAAGCAAAGGAAGTGACCGTTTGGCACATAGCCAAAATCGCGGTTCGGATTTTCAACGAGAAAAATCGCTGCGGCTTGACCTAATTCCGTCGTTCCTACTAGATGACAATGAACTGACAGAAGCACTGTAACTGATAATGATTGCTTGCAACAACCTGTTTAGACATATGCAATACAGAACAGTTATGTATGCAAGACGGTTGGAGTTATTATTCTAAACTGTAGGTAAAGTTAGAAAATCGAAGCATACTAACCGAAACGAATGCCGTTGGCCTGCATAATTGACAAGAATCAAGGTGAAACTCGCAAAATGAACGAAGCAAAAACTTGCAAAACAAGTTGGACACAAGAGATATGCGTATGAGATTTGGCGCAATCTGAAGTGGAGGGATGCTGAGAGGGAAGCACCGAGACCAATTAAAAAAGCTTCCAGCATTGTTCCAGAACATGCGTTTTGCAGCCCGCGGGAAGATGCAAAAAAACCGAAAGTAGGCCCTACATGTGGACAGTTTCAGATGTAGGTCAGCCACCATCATGTTTCATTTGCATTGCGAAGTTCAAGGTCAAACATCTATTAATACTAACCAATCAAATGGCGTATGCATACTGCGTGCAGACGTATTTCCATCAGCCATATTGTTTCATGTTAGTGTAATTCTATTTCTAACGATTTGTCAATTAAGAATTACATCTCGTAGATGTATAAAGCTTTACGTATTTTATTTACTCGATTATTGAACTTCGTACGTGGTTGAAACGAGAAACGGAAGTCTAAAGTTCAAGGTCAAAGCAACGGAAGTGAGATCGAAGAAAGGTTTACATCATCGTCATTGGAAGTGCAAGTCGAGTTGAAGGCGAACTTTCTGTTCCGTTTTGTTAAATTACAAAACTCAAACACATTTACGCAGAATGCCCCGTCGTGGAAGATCGTCACCCATGCTTAGCCGCAGGTGAGCTAAAAGCAAACATTTTTTGTAGACAAATGACAATGAGACTGCCAGTACAAGTACAAACTAAGTTCTACTAGTGCAGACGCGGTTACTAGTTTCAGTAGTTTGTCCGTGTGCGTTACATATTAATGATATTAATTATGTGTGTTACACACGCGCGCACACACACACACACTCTCTCTCTCTCTCTCTCTCTCTCTCTCTCTCTCTCTCTCTCTCTCTCTCTCTCTCTCTCTCTCTCTCTCTCTCTCTCACACACACACACACACACACACACACACACACACACACACACACACACACACACAGTGACACACACATGTGGTGAGATCCGGTAAATCATGTTCAGACAGAGTCAGAGTCGTTGTCAACAAGCACAGCCCTTTCCATCTTGGGGAGGTGCCTTGCATTAGCTCCTATAATATCTTGAATGTGTAATTGAACATGTTAAAAAAATCATTTTTTTCTACTCACCTTTTCTGTTACTGTTGCAAGTGTTAGAAGCCAGAAACGATTTTCCATCTTCAGTACGATGAAGCTGGAGAATCTTGAACGTGATGGAGTTGGCTGATGGCGAAGAAGAAGATCAAACGAAGAAGAAGAAGAAGGCAAAAAGTAGCAAACCGCCATCGCAATTCGCGAACGTTGTGTGGTCCGATGGCCCGGATGTTATTTCCATGGCAATCACATTTGTGACGTGGGGGTCACTAGGCCTAAGGGAAACCATTCTCTTCACTTCCGGTTGACAAAAAAACGGATAATTTCTTTCGAGATCAGCCTACTTGAAAGCGGTCGATATTACAGAAAAGCGCAAACGGCATCTGTCTTGAAAAGATCAAATATCAAAACTACAGTGATCGTAACGGCGTGTGTGCGCATGCTCTACGTTTAATCGGGACATAATGTTAAGTGAGCGCAAATGTACTGGGTAAGTGTGTCAACCCGTGCCGATGTCGATTCGAGAGATAACCATCTAGTCAATTCCGTCAAACACTGGTTCTATTTATTTTGGTTGATATCTGAGCATTTACACAGGAAAATCAACTTTTACCGAATAGACTAATTAGCGCCCTCAAATATTCTCATTTATTTGGGTTTATCGAGTCAATTCATTAGATGATTACGTCACAATTGAACAGTACCCGGAAGTACACGCACCTATGTAATGGCGCCATGACATGTATAAAACATGATACCGCCCAAAACCATACGATACCGCCCGAAACCATACGATGCCACCCGAAACCCTCCACACAGAATGCATTCGGGGCTTACCTCGGATGGAAAGGGTGTTTATAAGATTAAAGCCATCAATAACTCTGTGTGTGTGTGCCCTCTCTCGTGCATGTGTGCTTCTCTATGTCTGTCTCTCTCTCATGCGCATGTGTGTGTGTGTGCTTTCAAAGCTAACCTCAAAACCCACCTGTTCCCCCGTCATTAAAGCTCCGCTCTCTTTCTCTTCTCTCTCTTGCCATTAGGTCTGTTTCTGCTATATTCCATTTACGTTGTATGTTCGCTTTGCATTGCGTTTTTGTTTGAATGCGCTTTGAATGCTAACGTGTGTGTGCGCTTTGATTTTATTTCTATCAAGATTCAGCGCTGTATAAATACTGTATGTTGTGTGCGCGCGTGTGTGTTATGTGTGTCACAAATTTATGACATAACATTTCAGATCCAAATTTATGATCCTCTATCATGACATCCTCTATGATTCTATCACGCCTTACTTAGCCTTCTTGGAGGTACTACAGGTAGTGGTCTTGGCTGCCCTCCTGCGTTTGACTTGGCCAGGCTTCTTCCCACCGTTGGTACCTGGACCAATATCAAAGCGGGTGCCATCACTGGCAAGTACAGTTCTCGAATCCAGTGGCATTTCTATAAAATGTTATTTTTCATACAAGACACAGTGCACACTCACAGAGTGAGTGAGTGAGAGACAGAGACAGACAGACAGAGAGATCATGACAGAGACAGACAGAGAGATTAAACAAATAATTATGGACATCAATTAAGTACCGGACTGGCAGTTTTGCTTCGTGAGGTGGTGTCTTCAATCAGTGGCGGTTGGATCTCGATTTCCCATGGCGGCTGGGTCCCATCACTCCCAATATCCCATGGCGGTTGGGTCTCGATTTCCCATGGCGGCTGGGTCCCAATATCCCATGGCGGCTGGGTCTCGATTTCCCATGGCGGCTGGGTCCCAATATCCCATGGCGATTGAGTCAATTTTCCATGGAGGTTGGGTCTTTACAGTGGAAGGATTGGGTGCCCTTTACCGTTTTTACCTCTCTTTGCCGGTTCCTGTCAATTTGCCCCTCATCGACCCAGAAGAATGTACGTAGGAAGTGGCAGCATCCCTGAGCCGGTGGCTGTTTCCTCAAGGCTGAACCATGACAGAAGGCGTACATGTCAGCAGAAATTATGATTGCCTCCCCACCTTTGATTGCCTGGGTTGCTTTGTTCTTCACAACTGCATTTTCTCCATCTGAAGGGCCCTTGCCATGACGAGACCCGAATTCCAGAGTGGCCTCAAAATCCTGCAGAGCGCAAGAAATGTCAGAGAAAGGGCCTTTGCTTTTATACTGGCTTGCGCATCCATCCGTCCACTGTTGGATATGTCCAATTGTCAGTCCTCTGTTTCTCCTTAGATGTTCAATTGTCAGCTTTGTGAAGTGGTGGACAGCATGAAAGTCGTGTTGTCTGTCCAGAGCAATGAGACAAAGCGACTGTTGTGGTGTCCTCACATCCAGGGCATTTGTAGTAGGTCACAGAGGGATGCAGGGTGACCTGATTCAGTGATTGTGATGCCAATGGGCAGTCTGCTCCTCATCCTGATAGGTACAGGAGAAGTTTTCGGCGAAATCCATCACCATGCAGATGGAATTTGCAGGAAAGGGCTTCGCATCCTTCATCCGGATAAACTGTCTGTGTTGCCAATCAGCACGGAACAGATGTCCTGAGATGAAGTTCGTCTCCTCCTTCAACTGCAGCACCAGCTCCTGGAATGTGCCTCTCTTGGTCGCCAGTACTTTCCGGTTCACCTAGTAATTTATATATTTTAATAAAACAAAAAAACTATACTTTCGCATTTATGATGTTTTATGTTTCTGTTAACTTGTATTCAGCATGACTCGGGTGCAAAGGAGGGAGAGGAGGAGAGTGAGGGAGAGAGAGAGAAAAAAATGAAAGAGAGAGAGGGAGGAAAGAGACGGTGACAGACTTATAGAAACTGAAATAAAATAGCTTACCACAAATGTCACTCCCATAGGCACACATAATGTTCATATATCATGGAAATACTTCATATTCTCAGTCCTCACTTCAGATTTAGGGATATGTACCCAGTCCCCATGCCCATATTGGTGCCACAGGCGTCACAGTTTCCGGCTCCTCATCCTCGACTGTGCGTGTCTTAATGCAGTTGAAACGCAGACTTTTCAGTTTGAATTGGCTGACAATGTCTCCAATTGTCAGAGCCCATTCCAGCTCAAACTCATCATGATCGTGGCATGCAGTACTACTGCTAGAAATGGATGATGATCCCATCGCGTGCACTGTATAATTCTTGATGTTGTTGAACTCTGGATGTAGATCACGGAATGCGCGTCTCCACGGTCACATTTGGCTATTGATACAGCAAGCATCTTGCTCTGGCCATTATTTTTTGGGGCGGAAGTAGGGATCACAGTAGTCGGTGCGAGTACCGGTCCTTGACTGCGCTGAGTGCATTGTTTCCCTTGCATTGTCTGCTCGCTTACTTTCGTTTTGTTTCTTTTTTTCCCCCAAGGCCGTCAAGGTCCACCGGGGTTGTCAGAATTAAGGACTATCTGGAGGTCTCAGTTTGTTCTTGACCGTTTTATATTTTAATTTTTTAAATTTTTTATTGTTAATGATTGGGTTCATCTTAGAACCCAACTTCCCTTTCGGCTGCTGCTCCCCCTTCTGCTCAAGGTCGATCCTAATCTGGCAGTTCACCACTCCATGCATATACCCTGCCAGTAGTCTGGCCGATATTGCCGTGAGCCGCCAGTTATGTGATTGCCGGGAACACGACGCCTGATGACAAATTCGTTAAAGTAAATAACTAATTTGCTTAAAGTAAATTGTTCTTTCACCACATCCATAAAGCTTGTGTTAGTGCCTCAGTGTTGTGAACTGTTGCTTTACGAAACCCTTTAGTGTTTTTTTGTTCCTTTCTAGTTGTGCATTTGCCAAAGCAGTGTCAGTTCAATGAAAAATGGACCTAGACACACAACGGCCAAAGCCATTCAGAAGGTCAGTCAGGAGTTAGTCCAACAGACATGCCCTGGAAGATGTGTTTTGGTGTTGGCTTTTCCCCCTTGGAATGAAAAAACACAATATCTGGGTAGATTGACAGCAGTCAACGTCACCTTCTCTTGAACAGCAGTGTCCACAATCTGTCCAAAGACTGGTACTTCTGATAAGCCTGTTGCATGTGCCTAAAAGAATTGTACAAGGCATGGCACAGAAAGCTTTGGGTTTTGCTGCTGTTTCAGTCAGATCAGAAGCATAAACACTTGAACCGACAGCCCTGACATGGCCTTTGTTGTCGACGGGGCTATACTTTTAATCTTAATCTTAACACTTGAACCAGCCACACTCTATAAGTATAACACCAGAAGAAAATACTACACGGCAGAATCAATGAAGGTGTTGTTCCGTGATGTTCCGCCAGACATGATTTTTAGTTTTTTAAAAGAAGTGAATATGTTTGATAAGGTATAAAAAGTCGTGTTGTTTTAAAACATCAATTGTAAGCTTTTAACTGTGTAAGGTTTTTATACACGACTAAATTTTAATCCTTTTTTTAAAACTTTTGTTTCAAATCTTTACGTTTTTAATTGTATACTTTTAACTGTGATTTCACGTGGTCGGGTTTTAAACTGTGATCTTATGTGCTCAAATTTTGACGTGGTGACAGCCCTGACATGGCCGTAGCAGTCGACAGGGCTATAAACAACATCAATCAATCAATCAATCAACCAGCCACACATTTTCCAAAGCTGCTGAGCATTTTTCCTGTTCTGATTTTAGATGAAAAGCATCGTTGCATTTCAACTCATTGGTTCATGTTTTTATCCTTTTGTAATATATGTGGTAAGATTTAACAAGGTGAAAGCCCTGACATGGCCTTAGTTGTCAACGGGGCTATAATTTTAATAAAAAACACCTCTCAAACTCATTGTGTGACGATTCGGAAGGTTGCGCAAGTACTGCTTCTAAGCGCATCAATCTTCTGGCCAGAAACGAAAGGAGAGACAGACAAGAAAAAGCAAAACCAGAAAAGTGTATTATGTCACTGTTGTCACGCGCATGTCATAGGCCGGCCCCTGCCCCGGTGCCCCGCCGTCCGATGACCACGGCGCCTGCCCACGCCCCGCCAGCTGCCCTGGCTTCACCTGCCGCCGCTCCCAGACAGCCCGGCCTCTTCGCTCAGATGGCTGCCACCGCCACTGGGGTGGCTGTCGGCTCCGCTGTGGTGAGCTGTTATAGTTTTCTGTTTAATCCTTTTGCCGCCGATGTCGATTTCTGCACCACGCTGATGTCGCTAAAAAGCCATGAAGCTGGGATCTGTTGTCCATTGACCTTATGTTGTTGATTTTGGGAGATGAGAAAAGCCCTTGTTTGGTTTTAAGCAACTTTCATTCAAATACCAATACAAAGAATTAAACAATAATGTGTGCGCGTGCATGCATGTGTATGTGTGTGTGAAATATATTGACCTGAAAATAAATAAATTTGTGAATCGGACTTTAAAATTGCACAATCGCCCCCAGGTCTGAAGCAGGGTTGCTCTTGAGTTGATAGGGCAGGTATGGCTGGTGCATCTCTGGGTCCCATCGGCACCTTCGGGTGTTTCTTTTTTATTTCACAATTCTGATACTGCTTGAAGTAAGAGTTTTACATGCGATGCAACATGCAATTTTTAATGCAAACTGTATAAAAAAAATGTACAGAACATGGGAGAGCCAAACAAATTTAAAAAATGTTTAATCTCTGCAGAGAACACTTTTAAAGGACAATAAATTGAACTGAAAGTGATGGTTTTCCAGGGCCACACGATTGGAGCAGCCATGACGGGAGGCGGAGGAGGAGGGGGCTACCAAGAGGAGGTGGCTCCTCAGGACCCTGCCGGTGGTCAGCCCTTGCAGCAGGACCAGGGCTACGGCGGCAGCAGCAGCAGCAACAACAACCCCTGCCAGCGGGAGCTGCAGCAGTTCATGGACTGCGCCCAGAACCAGCACGACATCTCCCTGTGCACCGGCTTCAACGAGGCCCTACGGCAGTGCAAGCTGCACTTTGGTGAGTGAGGAGCAGGCTTTGCTGAATTTGCTTGTGACGTGTGTGTGTTTGTTTGTTTCCGTTCTTTAGGTCTTTAGTTTTATTTTCTATGCGGCCCTGCCAGGCAGTGTAACTACTGTAATTTTCTGACTATAAGTAAGGCGATACTTTTTGGGGGATCAGACTGAGACCCCTGCACCTTATAATGTGACTGATACAGACCTGCCTACCCCTACGGATTTTCCGTAGTTGCAACAGAATTTGACTATAAACTACGGAACTACGGTTGATAACCAAATTCTACGATTTTCTGTTACCGCAAAGTACGTTTTCTAGCATGGTTCGTTTGAGTTCTGCTTGCCTCTATATAGGTTCGTCTGAAGTTCGCATAGGCGCGTGGCAAGTAGGGCTCTCGCGCATGCGCCATCCGACATTAGCGTGACCATGGCGGCGAGAGAAAGCCTTCAGTCGGGTGACAGTGATTCAGTTTGCTAAGTTATTTCATGTATGTTAGTTGCTCGTAAAGTTTTAAGTGGGTGTATTATAGTTTTTATTTTAACAAGAAGATCCAATCTTCAGGAACGCTGTCTATAAGAGGCTCCGCCTAATCAGAGAGAGAGTTTTTCTTTTTTTCCGTTTTGATAATTGTGACACTGACAGTGCATGGAAATAAGAACAAGAAAATAAAACAATGCAAGTTGTGTAATTTATAAACTGAGATTTTGAATCCACGAATAAGACGTAGCACAGATTCCTAAATAAGCCAACATAAAAACACTCCTGGATTGAAAAGTGTTTGGGAGTTTTAATTTTTACGGCATTTAAAATTTGACGTCTGATATACTGTACATGATTTGCAAATTATGGTCCAATGTTTGAAGCAGTGACGGCCCGCCATGATATGACCTAACTTGACCCTGGGCCTGAGTAGTCAACAAGGCAATAAACAACATTGATTTAATAGTTTAGACTCAATGTTCCTATAGATTTATTTCAAAAGAAAAACAGATAATTGAAATTTAGATTTCATATTTGGGATATTCACAGACAAATACAAATTGTTCAATGGAGGTCACATTGTAATTTATCCTAACAAGATGACAAAGTTGGTGGGTTTTTTTTTACCTTTGACTTGATGCCCGGATAGCAATGGTGGGCGATTACTATTCTGGAGGGCTGGCCTGTATTTTGTTTGCTATAAAGTAGAGAAACGTTGCTCAGGGAACATCCCCACTCTTAGCAAAAAGGATTTAGCATAGCTGGCTTTGGGAAAGGTCCCAGAAGTCAAACTACCAGTAATCCCAGGGGTGCATGTACTATAATGTAGGTATGCCTGAAGCCTGAATTCAGGCAGTTTGATACAGGTTCAGGCAATGGTTTGCCTGAAAATAAAGCTCTTCTTTACAGAACCAAGCTGTTGAAATTACAGGGATGTGAGAACTACGCGTAAGTGTGTAAATGCGCTTTTTCTATTTGAAAAAAACACCCCAAAAAACGCACAGAGACAGATTGTCGAGTTAGGTAGTCTTTCTTTGCGTGTACACAGTGAAAACGAAAGCAGTTTGTAGCGTGAGTACAGTCCCTTGACTGAATTTTGTAAGCTTCTCTGTGGTTGGCCAGTTAAGTCCAATGGCAATGCGTCATGTTTGGCTATGATTTTGAAGGAGGATTTTGATGTTTTTCAAAGCTATTGAATGACTGTTTCGTCGTCAACCATAAAAATGATTTATCACACCATAGATGTGAGGAAAGAGGAGATCGACAAAGGATGCCAACACAAATTTGACAGGGCTTGGATGGATGAAACTAACGGACAGTAAGATCCGTGTAGGCGAGCAGCGAAAAAAAAATTGATGTCGGAGGCAAAGTTTTGTTTGAGTACTTTGACGATTCCATCGGCTACGCTTTTTTGTTTGGGGCCCTCTCACATCCCTGAAATGACCGTTGTATCAAGGGTTGTGATAGAAAGTTCAGGCAATAGCTTTGGTCCCCACATGCACCCATGTTAAGTCCCTTTGGCTGCAGTACAAAAAAACCCATTGCAAATGCCTCGTAGTTTGAGTTATGTAATAGTCATTAGCAAACAACAGCGCTTTACCATGATTTTTTTTTCGTGTTCTAAGCGCCCTACAATAACATATATGCTCCTTCTTTCAGGATGTCCTGAATTGCAGGATTTTTAAATTGCCTAGAGCCGGCATCGCCAGAGTTTGAGAATTGTAAAAACAATTTTTTCTCACACACAAAAAAACCCACTTGTACAATAAAAAGGGCCTATACAGTGGAATCCGCTTAATCGGCCACTTTTGGGACCTGGAAAAATATGGCCGATAAAGCGAATCGGCCGATAAAACGAACATCGAGATACTGTATGACGCAATTATGCAAGTCAAAAGCAATGACGTCAAAATTAAATGTTTCAGTTCAAATTCAAATTCTTTCCCTTTTTGTGATGTGTGTGTTTATTAATCCTACAACTTGACAGAAGCATGAGTAAAAGACAATGATTTTGTTTTCTTGAGTGATCTTAACGCCATGCAGGGTCTTTCAATTGACAACAGCTCACCTTCCAACTTCACACTCAACCATGTAAACGTCAAAAGCGTGTTGTCAGTTTGTCTGCCTCTGTTGTTCTCCCTCTCAAAAAGGGGTAAAGAGGAAAAATTAGAGAGAAAAAGTGACAAATAAAGCGAAATTGAAGATTTCAGCTTTGGCCGTAAAAACGAACAAAATAACACATGCTTAAGAAGAAAAAATTCTGTTCCAGAGGAAATTGGCCGATTATCCGATGGCCAATTAAACGGATTCCACTGTATAAGCATTTGCTATATTCAAAGGAATGTAGCACTTGTACTAGTCTAGAGGGGTGAAAAAAAGAGCTGTAAATGTGTGTGTGCGCGCGCTACTCCTGCACTCCGCCGGGGCTGCCCCCTTGCAGGATTTTTTTAATTTCCCAGGAGCACCCATGTAATAACATTAATATTTGTTTCTTTTTTGTTTGTTTTGTTTATCGCAGGGGCGCAGCCCTGATGGAAAGGTAAAGCAGACAAGAACAGCTCAAAGTCTCGTGGATGAAAGGCAGATCGTGAGATGACCTCACGATATAAGACTGTGCGTGTTTATTACGTTCTCCTTAGATAGTTAGAATACGAAGGAACTAAAAAAAAGTCATAAACGCCCACAATTGAGGTTTTTGACCCACAACCAAATGACACTTGGTTGTAGCATCTTGAAATAAGACAATAGTTACATGTCGAGCTTTATGTGCAGGTTGTCATATCACAAGCTACATCAGTTGTACTTAGTTTTCATAAGATTTTGAAGTCATCAAAGAGCATAACAGTGTGATGGACTTTGTTATAAAAAAAACCAACTCCATCCATATTTGTTTCTAGTCGTACTACCATGCACTTTCAAACAACTTTCCAAAATCTGTATTGAAATTGGTGTCTGTATGCCAAAGTTGTGATGTGCCAAAAAACCCTTTTTGTAGCAGATAAAGGCTTACCTCCCCCCCCCCCCCCCCACCCCCCAAAAAAACCCAACAAGACAATGTTTCCAAGACTATAGTTTAATTATGATTTTTCGCTTGAAATGATGAGCATGTGTGATGATAAAAGCATGTAATAAATTGAAACAGATAACGTGATTGAATTTGTCATGATAAAGAAGTTGTGTGTTTGAGTGTATTGTGAGTGATTATGTTGGGACTATATTTAAGGCTTTTTATCTTCTTCACGAAACCAGAAACTGAGAAAGGTGTAAATTTGTCATTTATTTTTCAAGAAAATATGAGCCACATAACAACAAAAAATGCATGCCACAAGGACACAAAAAAACAAACGCACTATTCTAGAGGAGACTTAAGCGACACAAATGAGGTCATTTGAGATTCTTTAATGCATCAGTGTACAAAGGAAATCATTTTAGTTTTGCACAAACACGCAACTCAACAACGAAAGCATGCACATGGATGGACAACCAATAAAATATATGGAAGCAAATTCAGGTTATATATGCAGGGTTCCCACAAGTCCTTGAAAACTTGAAAAGTCCTGGAAAACTAGCAAGGCCTTTTCCAGGGCTTGAAAAGTACTGGAAAAACAGCACAGGCCCTAAAGCTCCTGGAAAAGTCCTGGAATTTTCTTAATTTGCTTACCAGATTCTAACACTCGATCTCTTTGAAAATATATACAGTAAAACTGAAAGTTAGCACTTTTTTTTTTTAAATTCAGACTTCAGACGACCATGCTACTGCATGTGGACTTTTGATGTGTGCAGGTTTTGTAGTTTCAAGTAATTAGAATAGTTCGATATTATCATACCTCTTACCGTAATGCTTATTATCCATTATTACGAGCAGTATTTTCAGTCCTTGAAATTTACCAGCATGGTCCTGGAAAAGTCCTTGAATGTTTCTTTGAGAGATATGTGGGAACCCTGTAATATATGTCTCGCTCACACTCTCTCTCACCCTCAGACACCCACCCACCCACATATACACCAGCATGCACACACACATACAAAAAGTGACACATTGCATCCAGCATAAATTTGCATAGATAACAAAAAGCTGTTGAGTACCCTTCCATGTGTTTTGTCAATTGTTAATGATTTTTCAGTTAAAGCAGCGTATGCCAACTCGAAAAAAATAGTTACTCCCCTCTTGTCGGTTGAGATGCAATGGACAGTCGAGAACGTAAAAAAAAATACATGGTGCTAGGAATCGCATCGCGACGTACAGTCACACCGCATTTTGTTTGGCCACAGCTCCTAGTCCAACAATTTCACAGAGAGCTATCAGTATACTACAGTGGAACCTCCCTTTAGACCTTCACAAATCATCCAAAATGAGGTCTTTAAGGGAGGGGTCTTATAAGGGAGATAGTTGTAATGCTTACAAAGAAGCACCTATCTGTATTGTTAAAAAAAAATAGGGACTTTACTGGTGTTGCACTGCCTCCGGGCATTGCCTCCAGTATTGTTCCCACCATCTTTGTATCTACAAATGTCCCATATGTGTCTGTTTCAGACCGAGAGGACGTAAAACACCATTTTTCATTCATGCTTACAAAGAAGGGCAATGTCTCAGAGAAGTAGGTCTTATGTGGGAGGAGGTCTTATAAGGGAGGTTCCACTGTATAGCACTTATTCAAAATGAAAAAGGAAGTAACAGACGAGTTGTGTGCCCGTTAGGACACTTAGTTCCGGTTAGAAAAACACTGTCTGCTGCTGTAAACACGGCATGACTGCTCCGTAATTAAAATAGAGGGGTGTTTAATTGCTCAGTTATCAGTTTTGAGATTTAATAGTCCCGTTTCGTGTTTCTTTCTTGAAGTGCGTTGACTATAAACAGTTCTTATTTGTTTACTTGATACGACTACATAAATACTCTTAAACTTGAAGACAAGAACAAAATATAGTTTTTGTTTAAGGTAGGTAACTTCAATTTTTTTATTCTGATTTTGAACCGGAACGACTCCAAATCGACTTAAAGACGAGACAGTAGGGAAAGATAACCCCAAAAGACAGAATTCAGACCAGTTTACCCATAATATTTCACCATATTAATTTTTGTACACATATTTGACAAAAATATGATAAATATAGTGCATGGGACAAAAATATGGTGAAATGGTGAAGAAAAATTATATCATTTAGAACTGTATATTGCCTGATTCAGGAAACAGGTGTGTGTGTGTTGTAAATTTAAATGGATGATACTTTTGTCTATTTCAACAATTTATAAAAATGTATGCAATATTTACACTCTGTTGTAAAAACTTTCCTGTTGGAGTACTCCTATTTTGTGATTTTTTTTTTTTTAATACCTGAAGGCCAATTTCAGGGTAAACAGGTCTGCACATTTTGAAAAAGCGCTGTAGCATTGATAGAAGGTAGCTCACAAGAGGCTGCACCGCTGCCGAGTCACGTCAGTGGCGTCCACTGGTGCCTGCTCTTATCGAGCATCCACAGAACACAACCAGCTGACAACAATGTCTTGGGTCACAAGAGTTTGTATGATGATGATACTCCAAACTAAAGGCGTTGCCGTGCTTGTCCCATTGACAGATCTGATAAACTTTTAAACATAGTTGTAGTTTATACACTTCAAAATAAATAGATGACCACTAGGACCAATCGTAGACACATAAAATACTACCTGAACGCCTTGTGTCTTTTATGTTTATACACTTCCCTTACGTTTACGACTCTTGATCTCCAAAGTCTGGTTCTTTCAGTTTCATGACGATAACCTTTCAGGGCTGCCGGTAACAGTAAAGATGCGCCCCCCCCTCCTCCATTTCTCGGTTGCTTCCATTTTTTCAGTCTTGCCTTTCTTACTGCAGATTGAGTACTTCATCCTCTATCGTTTGCTATATTTAACACTAATGTTCATCCATTTACATAATTATACACATGCATTCAATAATAGTAGAACTTAGAAGATAAAGGCAAGACGGAAAAAACGCAATGAACCAGGGCCTGTATTCACGTTGAGATAGCATGAGACTTAGCATGATGCTAACTTAGAAGCTCTTCCAATGTCCTATAGGATTTAATAGGACTTTTTTAAGAGCTTCTAAGTTAGCATGATGCTAAGTCTCATGCTATCTCAACGTGAATACAGGCCCAGGACTGTCATGCTCCACGGCTGTTGTGTATACGTATAGGGGTCCCGTATATACTGCGATTAATTATTCAACAAAGCCAAAAAGTTGATTCTTTATATTTTGACCAGGTGTTTACCAGGCTGCCTATCGCCTAAGGGGTATTTGTCCCTGAAAACAGTTTAAAATGGCACCCTGTTCCAGGATTCCACTTTTCTGTTTGGTGTCCCTGAAAACTGAGTAGAATCGAAAAAAAGTTTGCAGAGCAGTATGTCTTGATAGCTAACCTTACGAACACGGGAACAACCAAAAGAACAGATACTGTTAAAATTGTCTTTACAGACATGTTGCACATAAGTTACTGAACACCAAAGGATCTTGAATATCGACGCACATTGGCTCTGAAAATAACATTACTGTCAAGAACACTGCCAAAAAGAAAATCCAGTCGCAGAAATTTTGCTGCGTACATAACGAAATAATTAAATTTGTTCATTTTGACCCTGATGCATGACATTGCGATGTTTGTCCCTGGAAATGTCTTGGTCCCTGGTTTTTAAGTAGTTTGTCCCTCAAAACTGCAACACTGGGTAGGCAGCCCTGACCTTTGGCTGATCCTACCCCTACCCCTATCCGTACTTTCCTGAGTATTGCAGGATGTTGCTGCTCAGTCAACATGTTAAATGTGAACATTTTTAGGGGGGTGTCTAGACTACGACTTAACCATTTTGCAGATCATGAAAAACAATAGGTGCAAAAAGTATTGCATTTAGCACAAAGATCGATTTAGCTAAAGACTAACAGAGATGAGATTTTCCCTCTAATTTGAGGATTTCCTCCTTTTTGATGTCCGCAAGGGTCATTTTTGAGATCAGTGTAAATCCATTGAGAAAATTGGGGGTAGGGATGTTGGGTTTTGTGTTGAATCGTAAATGTGGCAAGAAGTTTGATTGATATTTTGTTCTCGATGTGGTTCATTCTCAAATGGACATTTCCGGTTACTGCTTGGGGCAGCCAAGACTGCTCTATTTATCATTACTCTGCAGTTTGCAAAACTGAAAACGGAAGTTATCCATTTGCTGATGTAGCCTACACCGGGCCCCGAACCCCCAGCTTCTTTTTTTTCTCCTTTTTGTTTTTCTGAGAATCTCATCTCTAAGTACTGGGTTTCAAGCTCTTCGCACACAATTCGCCATCAGAATCATTGTCGGGGTCTTCCAAAGACAACGTTGGATGAAGATAATCCGACGGAAGACGATGATCATCAGAGGAAGATGTAAGGGGCATGTCAGTATAATTGTTTTGAGAAGAATCTGGAGGCACAGTGTTGCGGTTCCTTTGAGATTTCAGATCTTCCTCCATCGGCGAGGATATGGGATGAAGATAGTTGGACCGAAGGCATGCTTTTGGTGCGGATGGAAGTGTAAGCTGGTGTGAACACCGGGCTCCGTCTAAGTCCACAAAAGATGTGTTGGAGGAGTTGGCTGGGGATGTATCCGCTTTGTGTGAAACGTCGACAGGGATGTCGTAAGGTCGTTCGTAGGAACCACAGCAGTCTGAAACATGCATTCAGTCTTTAATAATAGCACCATGGGCTAATACATTCGCACAAGACATCACTCTACAACTTTGAACGAAATGCAAAGACATTTACTGCCAAGTACCCTGCCTTGTGTGTGTTTGTTTATCTTTAGAGCTTATGTGAGTTTCTTCCATTAACTCATTCGCATAGCAACGATTATGAATTATTCAAAAAAACTCAACAGATCACTCCAGCCATACACACAAACAAAACAGACATAAACAAAAAGAGAAATGAAAGAAGATTACGGGTTTTTACTTCAGGTTCAGACATAGGGAAGTGGTAGATCAGACTTTTGTATATATAAACGTTATGTAGAAAAACTCCCTACAGTAATTAGGTACCCCACTTCAACCCACTACACACGCAAAGTAAGAGGCAAAAGTGGTCTAAGGGAGCAAAGCGAGTGTAGAAGTGACCAATGTGTGGTGTGCACACAGATTTACTTCCCTTGAAACAAATTCATCAGATTGACAGCTTTATATTAATTCCGGCCATATATGGGTGGAACGACTTGCACACTAAAAAAAAAATACTCCTCTCTTTTGTCGGTTGAGATGCAACGTGACAACCAAGAACGTCAAAGAATACATAAAAGTTAACACATCAGTGACATGGCAAAGAAAAAAGCCAAGAAGCTAATGAGAGTGCCCTACGAACCAAGTCAAGACCAACCCTAGTGGTTCATCAGCAAATACTTGTAGCGGTGCCATAGCCGATGAGGTTTAACCGAGGCGTGGTTACCGCTACACCTATCTGTATTAATAAAAAATCTGGACTTTACTGGTTTCGTACTGCCTCCGGGCATTGCCTCCAGTATTGTTCCCACCATATTTGTATTTACAAATGTCCCATATGTGTCTGATTCAGACCAAGAGGACGTAAAACACCATTTTCGTCGTCGTTCAGTGGAATTAAATGTTTGCTGAGAAATAGTGCTGCATCATAATGATACAATTACAGTCATTAATTATTCATGCATAGAACAAAGTTCATAATCAGAATACAGTGGAACATCCCTTATTACTTGTAAGACTTTCAAAAATCATTCAAAATGAGGTGTTAAATGGGAGTTGTATAAGGGAGGTAATTTTGATACTTACAAAGAAGGGCAATGTCTCGGAGAAGTAGGTCTTAAAAGGGAGGGAGTTGTATAAGGGAGGTAATTTTGATACTTACAAAGAAGGGCAATATCTCGGAGAAGTAGGTCTTAAAAGGGAGGGAGTTGTATAAGGGAGGTAATTTTGATACTTACAAAGAAGGGCAATGTCTCGGAGAAGTAGGTCTTAAAAGGGAGGGAGTTGTATAAGGGAGGTAATTTTGATACTTACAAAGAAGGGCAATGTCTCGGAGAAGTAGGTCTTAAAAGGGAGGGAGTTGTATAAGGGAGGTAATTTTGATACTTACAAAGAAGGGCAATGTCTCGGAGAAGTAGGTCTTAAATGGGAGGGAGTCTTATAAGGGAGGTTCCACTGTACTTATGGAAAATCTTCACCTAAAAATTTCTTTCTAGGCAATTTTCTGTTCCTTTTTAACCTTTACCAGATGTTGCTTGTGATTATACTTCTCCAAATGATGCGGGTCTCCTCGTACCCACAGATTTTGACATGCATTTTAACAGTATTTATCCCTCTCCAGATGATGCGGGTTCTCCAGGACCCATACTCGTCAATCTCCAGATGGCGCGGATCTTCCACGACCCATACTCAATGCACTGCAGTGACATATTTCTGCTCTTTAAAGTATGGGTCCTCCCTGACTGACCCGCGTTACATAGGAGAAGTATGTTAAAATGACATATCTAATTATTAGTCTAGTTTTTACTGTATTGGCACCAACATTTGCTGACATATGCCAAACTATGTTTTTGAAAAAATACCTAAAATGTTATTATCATAGTCCCAATAGTTCCTGAGATATTAGGGGAAGACGGGGTAAAAAGCGCATGGGCGGGTAAGAAGCCCACCCCAATTATCTCATGAAATGAAGCAAATTTCAGTCTCATTTTGCCCATGAGACGAGCCTTAATGTCTAGCATTCGTCTCATGGGCAAATTTGACTGAAATTTTCTTTATTTCATGAGATAATTGGGGTGGGCTTCTTACCCGCCCATGCACTTTTTACCCCGTCTTCCCCTAAGTCATTTGTGCGTCTCTGGGTCTTGGACGACCCATGAAGCACGGTAAAGGTTAAAATGCCCAAGAAACTGCCTCGTACGATGCCTAAGTACATCTGACTGAAAACTCACCGGCCGAATCATACACACAGTCTTCCATCTTTTCGTACACATGATCCTCGGGGTTTGAGGTGTCCACCCGAACCAGCCGGTGACAGGGAAGGGGAGGAGGGGGTGGTGGTGGGGGGCAGTGGAGGATCTCCTCCTCCCTGGTCCGAGATCCTCCCTCCCCGTGCTGAAGCAGTCCTTGATAACTCAGCCTTCCTTGTCTGCCCTTGCCTCCTGTCAAGACCGCTGTGGTCATGGAAAATAGAATAGGATCGAGTGGATAAAAATGGCGTTTTTGTTTTCATTGTCGCAATAGAATTAGAAAACGTGACTTGTCGAGACCATAGTACATGTCGCATGAAATCTCTTTTTAGTCATAGCAACGCCTTGACTTGCCAGGTAGGATAGAAACAAAACAGGATTGCGTCCAACAGGAAGGCTACAAACCATTGACTAGGTTGCCATGGCTGGATAGAAGACTGTAAAAGTGTAATGTAATCGTCATGCTTGTCCTATCTGCCATGTGTTGGCACGGTTGCCCTCAAGGATATTGTGCGCGTTGCATGACGATTACAAGTCATATAAGGCTCTCCGTGTCTCTTTCAGGAAAAAAATAGTATCGCCGTATAGTTCTGTAAAATACAGTACTGGGTACCTTTTCCCCCTTTTACTAACTTACTTCTCAGTCTGACAAAGAGAATGGTGATGATGCTAACGACGATGAGAAGGATAAGCAGACTTCCTGCGGCTATTCCAATAATCTCTCCAAAGGACATGATTGTGGTGATGCTTTTCTCTGTCGTCTGCTCTTCTTCATTTTCTGGGAATCTGTTATTTCCTGTAAAATAAAAAAAAAGTTGTTACATCTCGACGTAATCCATCTTGCTTAGACAAGTCGTGTAGCCCCGTTGATTGCCATAAAAGGTATATACAGTAAATATCGCTTAACTCAAAATTGAAGGGACTGACATTATATTTTGAGATAGCCAATATTTTGAGTTAAAAAGACTTTTCAACATAGAGATTATTATACTGGGACCCAAAAATTATTGTGAATTATCCAGTGTTTTTGAGATATCCGTTTTTGAGTTATCAGTTATCCACTGTATTAGGCCGTCATCACAAAGACCTAAGCAAATCAAGTGTATACACACTGTAACGTAGGCTCAGCTGTAAATCAGTTCTCAGAAACGTTACCATTGAGCTAGTGAAATGATCTTGAAATCTTTCAATATATTTGAAATCATACACACGCGCGCGTGCGCGTACACATATACGCATGCACACGCACATGTGACACACACACACACACACACATTGAATTGAACATCCCTGAGTAGGATATGGAAATCTGCTTACAAAATACATCTTTTCATGTGACTCAGAAGTAAATCATTGTCATGTTTCTCTGCCTGTCAATCTTTATTCTTCTATCGAGATACCTCATCCCATCCTTTCCGTTGTCATTATTTCCCTCTATCTCTTTCGTTTTCTGTACACCCCCACCCCACCCCTCTTATATGTCTTCTGACCCTTCTTACCCTTCACAACGCTAACTCCTCATTCCACCTTTTTTTTGCTATGTCCTCTGTTTCACATCCCCAACCCCCGTAGCCCCTTGTGTCTCATTTATGCTGGAACTTCCATTTCCATGGCTTGGAGTCAAAACGGACTATTTTTAGATAGTCCATTGAAGTATTATTGAACATACTGTGAAAACGAATAACTTGTTTCAAAACAAGACTGCAGAAATATAAAAAGCATAATCCCCATTTTACATTATTTGCAGTCTTTTTTAATACAAGTTCTTAGTTTTTTGCATTAACATCAATAATAAGTCAATGGACTATCTAA
>JAGGCT020001255.1:5000-25000 GCA_017654935.2 Phymorhynchus buccinoides
AGAGAGAGAGAGAGAGAGAGAGAGAGAGAGAGAGAGACGGAATAAATTTACGAGTCAGGCTGTGCTTGGCAATGATTATAATGATTGGATATTTTACGCATACTGTATATGTTTTAATGTTGCAACAACATATTTATGCTTTATTTAATATTGTTGTCTTACCCTCAAATATATAATATTGTAACTGCGCGCGTGCATGTGTGTGTGTGTGCTTGTGTGTGTGTGTGGCGTGTGCGTGTGTGCGTGTGTGCGTGTGTGCGTGCGTGTGTGTGTGTGTGTGTGCGTGTGTGTGTGTGTGTGTGTGTGTGTGTGTGTGTGTGTGTGTGTGTGTGTGTGTGTGTGTGTGTGCACGTGCACGCCCGCCCGCGTGTGTGTGTGTGCTTGGGTGTATCTATGTGTTCTAATTTAAATTGAATTGTTTTTCATGTTTTATAAATTTGTCTTTAGTTTTAAACTGTAAAAATGTTTGGTTCTTTGATTGGCTGTTAGGTGGACGGTGTTGGGGGGGGGGGGGGGGGATAAATGTAAGAGAAAATGAGTGTGTGTGTGTGTGTGTGTTTGCGTGCACGCGCGCGCGGACAATAAATGATTGATTGATTGAAGAACCAGAATCACTGTTGACCATACACACACATACACACATACACACGCGCGCGCGCGCGCACGCACACGCACACGCACACCCACACATATATATATACACACACACACCACTCACTCACGCACTCACGCGCGCGTACAAACACACACACAGGCGCGCACGCAACACACGCACACGCGCACACACACACACACACACACACACACACACACACACACACACACACACACAATCCCCGTCCAAATGTTCTCATACCACTTTCACTTTTATTTTGAAAAGTGTTTCAAATCTTTCTCAATTCTCATATCCCTCCCCCCCCCCCCCCCCCTCCCTCTCTCTCTCTCCTCTCTCTCTCTCTCTCTCTCTCTCTCTCACCTCCCTCCCTCTCCTTTTCCACTGGGTGCCCTTTTTGCAGACTACTGGCAGATCGGGATCCAGCGGGATCCTCTCGTTATCCGCATCAGGATCCTTCGGTGGGAAGAAGGTCAGACAGCGTCGGACATCGATCCCGGAGAAACCCAACGTCAGCCTCAGTCTGTGGAGCGTGCTGAAGAACTGCATGGGGAAGGAGCTCTCCAAAATACCCATGCCTGTTAGTATGAGTTGTGTTGTGTAAGAGAGAGAGAGAGCGTGAGAGAGAGAGAGAGAGAGAGAGAGAGCGAGAGAGAGAGAGAGAGAGAGAGAGAGAGAGAGAGAGAGCGTGAGAGAGAGAGAGAAAGAGAGAGAGAGAGAGATGAGATTTTCCCTCCAGTTGGAGGATTTCCTCCTTTTTGATGACCCCAGGGGTCATTTTTGAGATCCATTGAGAACATTGGGGGGTGCAGGTAGGGGTGTTAGGTTTTGTGTTGAATCGTAAATGCAGCAAGTAGTTTGATTGATATTTTGTTATCGATTGGTTCATTCTCAAAATGGGCATTTCCAGTTACTGCTTGGGGCAGCCAAGTGGAAGTTGTTATCGATTTGTTGATGTAGCCTACACCGGGCCCCGGACCTCCGGCTTCTTTTTTCCTCCTTTTTGGTTTTCTGAGAATCTCATCTCTGAGCGAGCGAGAGAGAGAGAGAGAGAGAGAGAGAACTTTGAAAACTTTATTTTTCTAGAATAAAGATTTTAGGCAACGCCTAGTCTTCCAATCTGCCCTTGATACATATACGAACATAATTATAACACAAATGTGGCAAGGCGTACTATTACACATACATAGAGAGAGAGAGAGAGAGAGAGAGAGAGAGAGAGAGAGAGAGAGAGAGAGAGAGAGAGAGGAGAGAGAGAGAGAGAGAGAGAGAGAGAGAGACAGACAGACAGACAGACAGAGAGACAAAGAGAGTGAGTCTGTGTAGTGTGCTGAAGAACTGCATTGAAAAGCTCTACTGCAATAAAGATGTGCGATCTTGTTTAGGTTCTTGTTACATTCATGGGCAGGTGAACTTCAGCGAGTCTCTGTCCATGCTTGGACCAGATCCTGGAGGTACTGCAATAAAGGATCTTGTTTGGGTTCTTGTTTTTACACTGGACAGGTGAACTTCAGCGAGCCTCTGTCCATGCTGCAAAGACTCACGGAGGAGCTGGAGTATTCGGAGATCCTGGACCGGGCAGCCCTGCTGTGCTCGACGTCCTCCTCCTCGTCAAACTCCTCCGGCCCTGGCGAGGGCAACGGTTCTGGTGGTTCCTCCCTGGGCGGGGACGAGGCGTCCTGGCTGCAGATGGCCCACGTGGCTGCCTTCGCCGTGTCCGCCTACGCCACCACCCAGCACCGCACGGCCAAGCCTTTCAACCCGCTGCTGGGGGAGACCTTCGAGTTTGACCGCACCGAGGATTTAGGCTGGAGGACCTTAGCGGAGCAGGTGGGTTTTTCGTTTTGTGTGTGGGGGTGGGGGGATGTAAGAACCCTTTCGCGTTAATTGCCAGCTATTTTTTTCACCCTATGATCGAAACTTGTCGCCCAGCAAATGACCTCCTAGGATCGTTCTTCCTCCCACCCACCCAGGTTAGTGTTTACCAATAGGATCCAGCAGTCACCATCTTATTTCTTCATTTAAGACTAGCGCAACGCCGAGTCCCAGTAACGCCTAGTAACGGTAACGCCTAGTAAAGGTAACGCCAAGTACTGGTAACGCCGAATACAGCAAATTTGAAGCGATTCGGTTAAGAAACGGCGGAGTCGTATAGCGCGCGCGTTTCTGAACCGATTCGCTTCCGGGTTGGTACACGGATAGTCACCGTCCCCGGTGATCTTCCTGCCAAATTCGAAGGCAATCGGTCTAGAAACACCGGAGATACGGGCGCCGAGAGGCCGGCGGATGCGCGTTTCGCGCATTTGCCGAACCGCGCAAATGACACGGCCGCCTCGGTTGCCGTTGCCATTGCCATCGGCCCGTTAGGGCTCACAGCAAATTTGAAGCGATTCGGTCGAAAAACGGCGGAGTTATAAGGCCCGTTTCGTGTTTCAGACACACACGCACACACACACACACACACAGACACACGCACACACGGACAGTTGGCTTATTACTATATGATTAAGATTAAAATTATAGCCCCGTCGACGACTAAGGCCATGTCAGGGCTGCCACCACGTTAAATCTTACCACGTATTAAAAAAGGATAAAAACACCACAAGGTAAAAAACAAAGTGTAGTAGTTAAAATATTTAGTTAAAAGTTACAAAAATGTATCTTAAAATTACATGAAACGTACAAAGTAAAACCTATCCAATTATAAATGTAAACTGTTACAAGCGATAAACTATATCAAGTGAAAATTGTTAATGTCTTTAAAATTTCACCCTTTCGTCGCCAGCTATTTTTCAGCATTTTTTGTCTGTTAAAAACCCCAATACCAGACGCGGGTAAAGAAAAGACAGTTAGTGAATAACAAGTGGGATTGGGACAGCAGTGATGCGTATTTTTGGACCCCTACTAGGACAATTGCTATCATGTATCATTTTGACATCTGTAGGGTCACCCCTTTCCAGAAATGCATGACAGCAATCTGAAAGTGGTAACTTTCTGTCCCGTTAACATGTGATTTATAATGGTACCGCTTACTGTGAAGCATTTTTGGTAAGGGGGACCCTACAGATAGATGTCAAGACTGTATGATAGCAATCACCCTCCGAACATTCGGCGTTTGAGTAGACCTATATCTAGACACACTCGGTTTGTGTTTCTCGTATCTGTTCTCTATCAAGCGATCTGCGTCAATCTCAATGTTTATTTCTTTGCGAGTTCTCGACGTTTTGCAAGTTAGATCAGTTTGTAACCCCTCTTTCTATTTTTGCAAATCGTTTATTCGCTCTTCGACGCCATATTTGCTATGGTATTTCACCGAGTAAGTCGAGGTAAGCAAGTGCTCTGCCCTAGTTTTTTTCCCTCCGAAAATCGTCTATTGCTGCAAATATTTTAGCGAAGCCCGCTTACATGCCTTGAAGCCCGTATGTAGATTAATGGAGAGATCACAATGTTTTTAAATTATAGTCAAAATAAAGAAGAGGGATTTCCTTTGACTTTCCATGTTGTAAAAACCTTTTTTTTGAAAACATTCTTTAATACCAAAATAAGAAGAAAGAAAATTCTCATTTTCAGTGAAATATACTGTACTTGTGGTTGTGGTTCAGGTGTCCCACCACCCCCCTGCCCTGGCCACCCACACGGAGGGGAGGGGGTGGACGCTGTGGCAGGACTTGACCATGACCATCCGCTTCAGAGGACGCTACGTCCAGATCATCCCCTTGGGTCAGAGCACAACTGCACTCTTTGTTTTCTTTCTTTCTTTCTTTCTTTCATTCTTTCTTTCTTTCTTTCTTTCTTTCTTTCTTTCTTTCTTTCTTTCTTTCTTTCTTTCTTTCTTTCTTTCTTTCTTTCTTTCTTTCTTTCTTTCTTTGCTCTGGGGAGGATTCGCCAAGACCATTCGCTCCAGGCAGCACTACATCCAGATCATCCCCTTGGGTCAGAGCACAACTGCACTTTTTCTTTCTTTCTTTCTTTCTTTCATTCTTTCTTTCATTCTTTCTTTCTATCTTTCTTTTCTGTCTTTCCTTCTTTTCCATTCTTTCTTTTTCTTCTCTTTCTTTCTTTCTTTCTTTGCTCTGGGGAGGATTCGCCAAGACCATTCGCTCCAGGCAGCACTACGTCCAGATCATCCCCTTGGGTCAGAGCACAACTGCACTCTTTGTCTTCTTTCTTTCTTCTTTCTTTCTTTTTTTTTTTTCTTTCTTCATTCTTTCTTTCATTCTTTCTTTCTTTCTTTCTTTCTTTCTTTCTTTCTTCCTTTCTTCCTTTCTTTCTTTCTTTCTTTCTTTTTCTTTCTTTCTTTTATTTGCTCTGGGGAGGATTCGCCAAGACCATTCGCTCCAGACAGCACTACGTCCAGATCATCCCCTTGGGTCAGAGCACAACTGCACTCTTGGTCTTCTTTCTTTCTTTCTTTCTTTCTTTTTCTTTCTTTCTTTTTTCTTTCTTTCTTTCTTTTATTCTTTCTTTCTTTCTTTCTTTCTTTGCTCTGGGGAGGATTCGCCAAGACCATTCGCTCCAGGCAGCACTACGTCCAGATCATCCCCTTGGGTCAGAGCACAACTGCACTCTTTGTCTTCTTTCTTTCTTTCTTTCTTTTCTCTTTCTTTCTTTCTTTCTTTCTTTCTTTCTTTCTTTCTTTCTTTCCTTTCTTTCCTTTCTTTCTTTCTTTCTTTGCTCTGGGAAGGATTCGCCAAGACCATTCGCTCCAGACAGCACTACGTCCAGATCATCCCCTTGGGTTAGAGCGTTATTTTTCACTCTTTTTGCTTTGTTTATTTCGCATGGGTATTCCTGGTATACAAGGATTTCCTATTTTTGAATTTTACCTGAAAAGGAATTTCCTTTTTTTTAATTTGTCAAACAAGATCTTTGTGTGTCTACTGTATTTTTCAAACACTTTAAAATAAGCATTTGTATGAATTGTTGGAAAAAGCAAACTAAAATACCTTCATAAATCATTTTTTTTCTTCAGCTGCACGGGGACATTGCCCCTAGACCCCGGCCTTTCAGAGTTTTTTATTTTGTGTAGTTGCACCCATGATTTCGTGTTTCATGTTCATCTTTCGCTTCGGAAGACGCCAGCCATGTCCAGATCACACCATGGGTTTAGATCACTTTGTTGTTGGAATGTTATTTCTTAGATCACTAATATTCTACGTTGTTGTTTGAATACCTGTTGTACTGGGTTTTTTCGTTTCACCGGCGTCTGCCTTTTTTGATTATTGTTGTTCATCTGTTTTAGCTTAAACGACAAATCGAGATTCGTAAACATGATGCGGTGTGTGTCTAAACTCCAACTCCCCCCCCCCCAAAATTTTTTATTTTTTTTTATTTTTAAATAAATAAAAAATAAAAAATCTGTTGTATGTTGTTGTTATTGCTAGTCAAACCTCCATTTTAAGACATAAAAAAAGTCAGGAAAAATCTGTCTTAAATTGGAAGGGTCTTATAACAGAGGTCGGTTTCACACAAACTCATAAATTATTTACAGTGGAACCTCCCTTATAAGACCTTCCAAAAAATAATCAAATCACACACGCACACACACACACACAAGCACACAGATAATCAGGTCTTATAAGGGAGGGGTTTTATAATAAGGGAGGTAATTGTAATTCTTACAAAGATGGACAATGTCACAGAGAAGTAGGTCTTATGTGTGGGAGGGAGTCTTATAATGGGAGGTCTTTACTAGTTTTAAATATGGGAGGTTCCACTGTACATAGTAAGATACATTACACCTTTCGCTTTGGAAGACCCCAGCCCCCCCCAAAAAAATAACACACAAAGATCAGTCTTGAATAAAGAGGAGGTCTTTTAACAGAAGGTCTGATAAACAGATGTTTGACACAAGACGTACTTTCATATTTTAACTAGCGCAACGCCTAGTACTGGCAATGCACCGTACTGGTAACGCCTAGTAACGGTAACGCCAAGTACTGGTAACGCTGAGTACAGCAAATTTGAAGCGATTCGGTTAAGAAACGGCGGAGTTATAAGGCCCCGTTTCCCGTTGGCGCTGCTCTGAGAGTGACGTGCTCTCCCGATTCTCTTCCAATTTGCTGCCAGGCTTTGCCAGGGCCATAGCAAGCCTGACAGCAGGCGATTCGGTTAAGAAACAGCGGAGTAATTCGTGAAAAGATGAAGCGGCGTGTAGCGCGCGCGTTTCTGAACCGATTCGCTTCCGGTTTGGCACACCGATAGTCACCGTCCCCAGTCATCTACCTGCCAAATGTGAAGGCAATCGGTCCAGAAATGCCGGAGATACGGGCGCCGACAGTCCGGCGGATACGCGTTTCGCGCATTTGCGAAACCGCGCAAATGACACGGCTGCCCCGGTTGCTGTTGCCATCGCCCCGTTAGGGCTCACAGCAAATTTGAAGCGATTCGGTCGAAAAACGGCGGAGTTATAAGGCCCGTGTTGTGTTTCAGACGCACACACACACACACACACACACACACACACACACACACACACACACACACACACACACACACACACACACACGGACACTTGGCTTTTTACTATATGATTGTGGCGGTACCATAGCCGATAAGGTTTAACTGAGGCGTGGTTACCGCTACACCTACATGTATCTATATTGTTAAAAATTCGGGACTTTTCTGGTGTTGCACTGCCTCCGGGCATTGCACCCAGTATTGTTCCCACCATCTTTGTATTTACAAATGTCCCATATGTGTCTATGACCGAGAGGATGTAAAACATCATTTTTACCTCTTCAATGCTGCACTTGGAAAGTGGAAAGTGACGCCATTCGCGTGACAATGTCAGTTTTCTGCAAAATTTTAGAATGTGTATCTTTTAACGATTCAATCTGAAATTCAACTGACTCTAGCCCTAACCCTAACCCTAACCCTAACCCTAACCAAAACCTTATTAAACCATCAAATACACAAAAAATAAAACTTTACTAAAAATTGAGTGTTCCACAGGGATCCCAGGGACCCCCATTTGGGGGTCTATGAAGCACTAAAATTCTACAGGGCCCTCTAAAAGAATGTGCAGGGGGGGGATGCACTAGAAAAATTCTTTTTAGCATTCGCTATGCCACTGGGACCCTCTATAATGTAAGTGAAGGATTCCCTGGGACTCCTTGTTTTGTGGGACGATTGGGAGCCCTGGTTCCATGTTTGGAGATGACCCAAGTGCAGTCTTGAACGCCTAGAGGTTTGACTGTACCACTAAACAACAGGCACGGCTCACCTGAAGTTCTCCGGGTCGGGGCACCACTACACGTGGCGCAAGGTGACCACCACGGTGCACAACGTGATCGTGGGCCGGCTGTGGGTGGACAACGAGGGCCACACGGACATCACCAACCACGCCACGGGCGACGTCTGCCACCTCACCTACCACCCCTACGGCTACTTCTCCAGGCAGCCCTTCAGAAAGGTCAGACATTGTTTAAAAATTGGTGTTGTAGTAGTGGAACCTCCTTCATAAGACCATGGGTGACGTCTGCCGCCTCACCTACCACCCCTACAGCTACTTCTCTAGGCAGCCCTTCAGAAAGGTCAGCCATTTTGTTTATATTGGCGTTACAGTAGTGGAACCTCCTTCATAAGACCATGGGTGACGTCTGCCGCCTCACCTACCACCCCTACAGCTAGGCTACTTCTCCAGGCAGCCCTTCAGAAAGGTCAGCCTTTTTTTTAAAATTAGTGTTACAGTAGTGGAACCTCCTTCATAAGACCATGGGCGACGGCGGCTACCATCCCTACAGCTACTTCTCCAGGCAGCCCTTCAAAAAGGTCATCCATTTTGTTTTATTGGCGTTACAGTAGTGGGAACCTCCCTCATAAGACCATGGGCGACGTCTGCCGCCTCACCTACCACCCCTACAGCTACTTCTCCAGGCAGCCCTTCAGAAAGGTCAGCCATTTTGTTATATTGGTGTTACAGTAGTGGAACCTCCCTCATAAGACCATAGGTGACGTCTGACGCCTCACCTACCACCCCTACAGCTACTTCTCCAGGCAGCCCTTAAGAAAGGTCAGCCATTGTTTATATTGGCGTTACAGTAGTGGAACCTCCCTCATGAGACCTTCAAAAATAATCCAAAATGAGGTCTTATAAGGGAGGGGTCTTATAATAAGGGAGATCTGACTATCTATCTATCTATCCGTCTATCTGTCTGTCTGTCTGTCTGTCTGTATGACTATGTGAATACAATTAAACGTAAGAACGGAGGGAGCTAGGAGGCGCAAATGTTGCATGCAGATAGGTAGTTTGGATATGTAGGCCAAGTTCGAAGGTGAAGATCATTGGTCAAAGATCAAGGTCACTGGAGCCGAAAATGCTGCAGCGCACCCGCGTTTCTGTGTGCGAGCTACCTTCAGTTGAGATCCTCGCTGGCGAAGGGATGCTGTAAAGTGCAGGTGCAGCAGACTGTTTGATCGGACTTATGTTTCAGGGGTGTTTGTCTGTCTGTTCCTGCAAGGTCACTGAACCCGAAAATGCTGCAGCGCACCCGCTTTTCTCTGTCATTAGTGTGCGAGCTACCTACAGTTGAGATCCTCGCTGGCGAAGGGGTACTGTAAAGTGCAGGTGCAGTAGACTGTTTGATCGGACTTTAGTTTCAGGGGTGTTTGTCTGTTTGTTCCTGCAAGGTCACTGAACCCGAAAATGCTGCCGCGCGGCTGGGTGATCTAGGGTTTTCACGCTTTCTTTTTTTCTTTCTATGTTTTTTTTTTCTTTCTACGCAGGTGACTGGGGAGGTGAAGGACAGTCAGGGGGTAACTCGCTGGACTCTGGACGGTTTCTGGAACTCGCACATGGAGGCCTCTCCCATACTGCCCACTCCTGAAGAAAAGAAGGAAAAGGAGGAGGAAGAAAAAGGAGGAGTAGGAGGAGGGAAAGAGCAAAAGGAGAAGGACGAGGAAGAAGGAGAGAAAGAGGAGAGAGGAGCGAGCGAGCACATGAAGACAGAGGAAGAAAATGAAGAAGGGAAAGAGCAAGCGCTGGAGGAGGAAGAAGAAGAAAAGGAAGAAGAAGATTCTTCTTCAGCGTCAATGAATAAAGAGGACGAAGACAAACGCTCCAGTGATGGTAGCAATGTTCAGAAAGGTGGCGGCATGTACGAATCGTCTGCTTCTGCTACTTCTTCTTCTACTGCTGCTTCTGCTGCTGCTGTTCATAGTGCAGCTAGTCAAGTGTTGTGGCGAGTCAGGCCTCTCCCGTGAGTGTTCATGTATGTGTGTGTGTGTGTGTGTGTGTGTGTGTGTGTGTGTGTGTGTGGTGTGTGTGTGTGTGTGTGTGTGTGTTGGGGGGGTGCCTGTGTGTGTGTGTGTGTGTGCAAGGGGGGGGGGGGGGGTTTGCAGAGGTGTTGAGAGAGGGGACAGAGAGGGAGAGAGAGTGTGTGGTTTGTGTGGTTGTGTGTGTGTCTGAGTTGTATGTATGGGGGTGGGGTGGGGTGGGAGAGTGTGTGTGTATGTGTGTGTGTGCGTGCAAGCGCACGCACGTGCGTGTGATTTCTATCAATATTTAGCGGCGTATAAATACTGTATTTGTTGTTGTTGTTGTTATTGTGTCTTGTCTGTGAAGTCACAGAGACGACTCTGTGAAAATCGGGTTGCTCCCACCTGGAGAGCGTGTCGCAGCTAGAGGCGGCGCATTTGGTTGGTGGTTGATGTTTGGGGGTTTTCTTTGCAGGGAAGGCTCGGAGAAGACCTACCACTTCAGCCGGCTGACCGTGGAGATGAACGAGCCCGAGGAAGGGGCGGCGCCCACGGACTCCCGGCGCCGGCCCGACCAGCGTCAGATGGAGCTGGGGAACTGGGAGGAGGCCAACCGCCTCAAGTTCCTGCTGGAGGAGAAGCAGAGGGAGGCCCGCAGGCAGCGGCAGGCCCAGGCCCAGGCCCAGAGCGCCCAGGTGGAAGGTGAGCACTGAGAGGAGAAGTGAGTTTGGACTTAGAGAGAGGGTTGGGGGGGGGGTGAGAGAGAGTGGGGGAGAGAGAGAGAGAGGGGATGTAGGGAGAGAGAGGGGGAAAGAGGGAGGGAGAAAAGGGGGGGGAGAGAGGGAGGGATGGAGAGAGAGAGAGAGAGAGAGAAGAGAGAGAGGGGGAGAGAGAGAGGGAGGGAGGGAGAAGGAGAAGGGGGGGAGAGAGAGAGAGGGGGAGGGAGAAGGAGAGGGGGGGGGATAGAGAGAGAGGGGGGGGAGACAGAGAGAGAGGGAGGGAGAGAGGGAGGGAGAAGGAGAGAGAGAAGAGAGGGGGAGAGGGGGGGAGGTAAGAGAGAAGGGGGGAGGGAGGGAGAGAGGGAGGGAGGAGAGAGGGGGGAGAGAGAAAGAAGGAGGGAGGAAGGGAGAGAGAGAACACTGAACACTGAAAAACTTTATTTTACAAGGATAAAGATTTTAGGCAAAGAGAGAGAGAGTCTGTATGAGTGTGTGTGGTGTGTGCGTATGTGTGTGTGTGTGCCCCTGTGCGTGCCCCTGTGTTTGTCTCTGTGTGTGTTGTGTGTGTGTGTGCCCCTGTGTGTGTGTCCCTGTGTTTGTCTCCCTGTGTTTGTGTGTGTGTGTGTGCCCCTGTGTGTGTGTGTGTGCCCCTGTGTGTGTGTCCCTGTGTTTGTCTCTGTGTGTGTGTGCCCCTGTGTGTGTGTGTGTGTGTGTGCGCCCTGTGTGTGTGTGGCTCTGTAGCTGTGTGCGTGTGTGCGCGCGCGCGTATGAATGAGTCACAGTGTGTCGACGCTTTGAAACTGTCTAACGTGTCGCGCAGGGCGGGAGGTGGCAGACTACCAGCCCGCGTGGTTCAGAGAAGAGAGGGACCCCGTCACCGGCAGTGCCCTGCACGTCTTCACCGGGGAGTACTGGGAGTGCAGGGAGAACCAGCGGTGGGACAAATGTCCTGACATCTTCTTGTGATGTCCCCCTAGACAAAGGCTTTGATGTCGTAGTATATGGCAGTGATGTCCTGACATCTTCTTGTGATGATGTCCCCCTAGACAAAGGCTTTGATGTCGTAGTATATATGGCAGTGATGTCCTGACATCTTCTTGTGATGATGTCCCCCTAGACAAATTAAAGGCTTTGATGTCGTAGTATATTTATTCAAGAAAATGTATATAGCACTTCACCTTTAAGCTCTAAGCATTTTACAATTGCACTAAAATGATTCATATTAAAAAAAACCCCTTACCTCCCAACCCCTCCCCCCCCCCCTCCCCCCCCCCCCCCCCCTATCCTTCACATTCTTACATACACACACGCACATAGAGACACACACGCACGCGCGCGCACACACACACACAGACACACTCGCGCGCGCATGCGCACACAAACACAATCGCGCGCACCCATTTACACATACACATATAGACGCACACGCGCATGCACACACACACACCACAAACATAACACATTTACAATCAAACGCATGCGCCCACACAAAGAAAAAATACAATTTTAAATTTTCATAAACAATTCACATTTACATCATAAAATAAGCAATTATATGGCAGATGATGTCCTGAAATCTTCTTGTGGTGATGTCCATAAACAAGCCACATGGCTTTTGTACAATAAGCATTATATGGCAGTGATGTCCTGACATCTTCTTGTGGTGATGTCCCGAATTAAGCCTCCTGGTATTTGTTTCACAATGTGCTCACTGGCAGTGATGTCACGAGGCCCAGGTCATTGGACTTAGGTAGGGCCCGTGCTCACTTGATCCACATTTGGACCAAAATGTACATAGTTTCAACGCAAGGTTTAGAGCTGGTTTTAACCCAGTTTTAATAACAGGAACCGAGAGCACACGCCGCCTGCCTAGCGTGAAGCTACTGGACTTAAAAGGCACGGCCTGACTATAGAAGAGGGGAGGCGCTGCATTTGAATGCAAAGACATTCGCTGCCATGCACCCTGCCATGTGTGTGTCTGTTCTTAGAGCTTTTGTCACTGTTTCTGCCGTTAAAGCGATGCATACACACTCGACAAAAAAAGTTACTTCCCTCTTGTCGATTGAGATGCAATGGACAATGGACAACCGCATTTGAATCACAGCTGGCGTGAGAGTCGGGTTCGCCCTTCTTTGTTCCCTGTTGTGCGAGCCCGACCGCGAGGCAGAGCTTTTCTGGCGAGAAAGACCCGATCCCTGGGATCGGTTGTTATCCCTTTAAGACGCCATATAATTATGGCCCAATCCATCTACTGGAAGAAGAAGCAGAAGAAGAAGAAGAAGAAGAAGCAGAAGAAGAAGCAAAAGAAGAAGAAGAAGAGGAAGAAGAAGAAGAAGAAGAGGAAGAAGAAGAAGAAGAAGAAGAAGAAGAAGAAGAAGAAGAAGCAGAAGAAGAAGAAGAAGCAGAAGAAGAAGAAGAAGCAAAAGAAGAAGAAGAAGAGAGAAGAAGAAGAAGCAGAAGAAGAAGAAGAAGCAGAAGAAGAGATCCGCAGTTTGCAAGTTCCATACGGTAAACCCCATTATCTTAGTTAAGAACATGGAGGATGCGGTTGCTCATCCGCAATCCCATCCGCTTATTTTTTTATATAAGCGGATGTGGTTTCCGTACGGATCTTTGAGCGTTGTGAATCAAATGTACACAGGCGCCCAAAGTCCTATTAAAACTGAATTATTTTTTTCCGAAGTCGTAGTGTGGCTGCTCATCTGGCGGGGTAATCAAAAACGGGCCACACACGTAATGTTCTCATCCCTAGCTGGTGCATTTGTACCATAGTGTTCAAGTGCTTCGGCTGTTGGGATGATCCCTGGAGTCTTTAAGCCAGGGTTCGACAACGACAACAACAGCAAACTGAAAATATCCTGTTGTGTTTCCTACCAGTCAGGTCATAATTGTTATTATTATGTCCTGTTGAAATTTAAAACTGGCGGACTTTGTCGTATTGATATCTGCAAGAGCCAGGACATTCTGTCCTGTTGATCTTTGTGTGTGTTTTTTTGTTTCAGGTAAGTTTGTCTTGTACCACTTTTCCTTGCTCTGTGCATCGCTGAATATTGGTTTGTTAAAATGATCCAGATTTGGGTGCAAAGTGTCCAGAATGTTTCTTATGATGCCCTCACACCTCATGCAGGGCTGCCTACCTTCCCCCTAAGGGGTATTTGTCCCTGGAAACAGTTAAAACAAGGCCTACCGATCTCCCGGACCGTGACCTTGACCTTGATCGGTATGCCACCATCAGAACGGGCATAAGCCAAAGTACCTACATGCCAAATTTGAAGACTCTAACCACCAACGGTGTGGGAGTTATGGCCCTTTAAAGATTTTCGGTTTTCAAGGTCAAACTTCAAGGTCAAGGTCAGCACGGTGTTGATTAACGAAAGGAAGCTTCCTTTTCAAGCTGTCTACCCCTCTGCCAATGTTAATCAAAATCCAAACAGTAGTTTTTAAGACAGACACACAGACAGACAGACAGACACACACACAGACACACAAACCGATCGCAATACCTCGGCCTCTGGCCGGGTAATTAGCACTCTGTCCCTGGAATCCACTTTTCTGTTTAGCGTCCCTGGGAACTGAGTAGAATCAAAATGTTGTACAGCAGTCACTTGTCTTTTTGTTAGCTGACCTTACTATTGAACACAGGAACACCCAAAACAACAGGCACTGTTGACATGTTCTTTTTACTGTTCGGTTACTGAACACCGAAAGATCTTGAATATAGAAGCTTGTTGGCACCGAAAAGCAACAATAGACTGCCCTAAATATATCCAGAGTCACAGAAATTTTGCTTTGATCACAAAATATATTTCATGATGCACATCATTGCGATGTTTGTCCCTGGAAATAAGTCTCTGTCCCTGGTTTTTAAGCAGTTTGTCCCTGGAAACATCAACAGGGGATAGGCAGCCCTGCTCGTGTGTTTTTGTGTGTTTTTTTGTTCGTGGTAAAGTTGATCTGATAAAGAGGCGCCAGTCGTGGTGGGACAGGTGTCCTGAGACCTTGTGGTGTCCTAAGCCATGTGTGGGTTTGCGTAGCTAATTAAAAGCATGAATAGTATATTTAGTCGTCCCAAATATGGGCACACATTTCCTGAGATCGTTTTCGTAATGTCCTCTAAGCCTCGCAATTTGTCTTTGTAGAATTATTTAATTTGTCCCAAATATTAATTGTTTCCAAATAATGGCGCACTAAATGTCCTACGATCGTCTTGTGATGTCATCATGATTTGTGGCGTCTCTTTTTTGAAGTGTATTAATTTACCAAAGAGACACGACTGTTGAAACAAGTGTCCTGACATCTTGTGATATCCTATGCTTTGTGGGGTTTTTTGTTCATTGTGTTGGTGATATATTTATTATTTAAAATAATTTTAATTGTTGTAAATATTGGCACAAGTGCCCTGAAATATTCTTGTGATGTTCTCGGGCTTTTTTTCTTGTTTTTCTGTAGAAAGTATGATATTTGATTAAATACGCAAACGTTGATACAACGTATCCTTAGTTATTCGTTTGGTGTCATGGCTAATGCCTCGGTAGTTGCTTAATAACTCATATTAGATGCAAATGTAAGAACCAGTGACCTCACAATTCCTTGTTATGTGATTTCTTCGCAGTGTTCTGATGTCTTGAGGTTTTTTTAATTTGTAGGCGTAAATGAGAGAATGTTGTTGGGCAAATATCCTAATAATTCTGTTGAAATATCAAAACGGTACCCCCGGCATTTGTGTGTGTGTGTGTGTGTGTGTGTGTGTGAATCAGAATCAGAATCAGAATCAATGTTTATTGCCCTTTATAACCAATACAAGGTTTTATATGACATTAATTTTTAAAAAATAACAATAACGGTATTAATAACTATTTATAAAGTTCAATTACGTTAGATTTTCGTTAAATACTTCTTCTTTTTCTTCTTCTTTTTCTTCTTCTTTGTACTGGTTGCGCTATTGCTTGAGGCTATTGATTGAGGCAACTGTGTATATATTTTGCAAGCTCACTTACAAGGGCGTCATTTGTAATTAATTTGCTAGGTGTATGTGTGTGTGTGTGTCTTTCTTTATTTTAACGTCTATCCACTTCTCGTGAAATTAGACGGTTATATGTGTGTATCTGTGTGTGTGTAACAATAACAATACTAATATTTTATTTTCAGTCTTTTCAAGGCCTTTTGGTCCAAACGATACAAACGTGTGCAATCGAAAAATTTAAAAAAAAGAAAAAATGCTCGAAAATCGACTGAAGAAAAAACCCCACTTGATATAATTAAAATCCCATCGCGAAAGAAAACCAGTTCGCGGAACATTCAGTGTCATACTGATTTTGTGTGTGTGTGTGCATGCATGTGTGTTTGCACGCGCTATTCTTGTCCTATGAAACGTCTCTCTTTCTCTCTCTCTCTCTCTCTCTCTCTCTCTCTCTCTCTCTCTCTCTCTCTCTCTCTCTCTCTCTCCCTCTCTGCCCCCCTCCCCCCCCCCCCACCACCACCACCAACTTCTGCTGTCCTGTGTCTTGAAATGCTATGTGTCTTGAAATGCGATGTGTCTTGAAATACGATATCTTACTGTTAACCTACTTCTTCTTAAACGCTTTCAACAATAGTTATCTGCATGTTCAGCTAGTTATAAATCCATATTGGCTTCTTGTGATATTACAGCGTTGTTGGTTATGTTAAGATTATTTTTGCGAACGTTATCTTAGCATACGTGGTGCCCCTAATACGTTGACGTGACCTGATGTATAGAAAACCTTGGCTTTTTGAGTCTGCCTCTGAGTATGTGTTTAATGATGTCATAGCCGTTGATGTATTTCAATGTTTCTATGTACTGTCCTGATGTCTTTACATATCTTAGCCATTTGTATGCGATGGTGTCCTGGCATCTCGAAAAGCCCTGAACCTATTGAAGTAATCCCATGAACGCTATTCCTGTTTAGTTGTTCTTCTTTTCCTATGTGCAACTGTTTCAAGTTCCGTCGCATGGCACCGGAAACACAGAAGAAGAAGACCTGGTACACAGTACATCCGGATTTTCCGCGCGGAAATAATCAATAAGTAAAAGAAAGAAGGGAAACAATATACGGACTAGGGTAAATACGGACACGTGCGTATATTTTCCCCCCTTCTTTCTTTTACTTATTTACGGATTGCGGACGGGTTTCCGCGCGGAACATCCGCGTGTATGGCCTATGTGTACGTGGCCTAAGAGTTCTAAGTTCTAAGATGGGTGTTCAGATCTTTATGTGTACAAGTTCAAGAAATGGGAAACGAAAACATGAGTCCTGCTTATTGATCAGATATAAGGAGTGGTGTGTGATTTTTTTATCATTTGGTGACCAGGCAAATAACCCGGTACCCAATAGACGATTTTCGGAAAAAAAGTAGGGGAGAGCACTTCGTGAAAATTAGAGTTGCTTACCTCCATTACTCGGTCAAATACCATAGCAACAATGCAACAATGGTGTCGAAGCTTGAAACCGCAGGATGCCAGTCAGCGACTTGCAAACATTGTTTTAGAAAAATAAAGGGTGGCCAGTTGCTACAAAGTGATAGAACTTGCAAATTGAGACGTAAAAATATAAATTACATCAAATTTAGAATGACGTGCTGCGTTCTACATGCTGTGTGTCTCCTCAAACACACGAAGCGAGGGCTGGGGCTCTACCTGAAGGTAGAGTAACTTCCCCTGTTTGACCGATGAAATTACTCCCCTTCATTATTTCCGAACAATTCCTATTGATATGGCAAAACTGTGATGGTGTTTCTGTGATGTCAATTTTCTGGTTACTGAGTCTCCTAGTGTTTCTTCTATCCAATTTCCTGTAATCTTTTGATCTTTTGTCTGTTATCTTTTTTTGCACTGACTGAAGTTTCTTTTTCTTCCATTTTCATCCATGAAAGCTTTTGTTGTTGTTGTTGTTGTCGTATCCTGGCTAAAAGACTCCAGTACACATACACGTGTACACATAAACGCGGATGTTCCGCGCGGAAACCCGTGCGCAATCCGTAAATAAGTAAAAGAAAGAAGGGGGAAAACATATACGCACGTGTCCGAATTTCCCCTAATATGTGTTTCCTTCTTTCTTTTGCTTATTGATTATTTCCGCGCGGAAAATCCGGATGTACTACTGTGTACCAAGCCTCATGCCAACAGCCGAAGCATTTGAACACTATGGTACAAAATGCACACCAGTTAAGGATGAGAACATTAATCATTCCTTTGTCTTTTGTAATAACTCCTCGTGGGAATACGGGGGGGGGGGGGGGGGGGGTCTTCCGTACAAATAGTTCCCCCCCCCCACCTTCTCGAAGTTCTGTGCTTGTAACTTCCTCTAATATGTCACTCTCTTTGACTCTTGCCTTTTCCCTTTACTTTCTGTCATCTATCTACCTTTCTGACTTATTGGCCCATTCTCCTGCCTTTTTTCCCCCGTAAAACATCTTCCAAATATTTTCTCCCTTGAGCTCCTCCGAAATCGGAATGTGTTGGCTGTACGCAGCGGGGAGACCAGTGAAAGCTGAAAACCGGACACATATGTACCTTACCCATTATGGCCTGGGAACGCAGAAGAAGAAGAAGAATAAGAAGAAGAAGAAGAAAAAGGAGTACATGTAACAACCTATGAAAGACGAGCTAGTTTAGATTCTGCCTGTTCTGTCGCGAATGCTTGACCTTTTCACCAAGTACAAGGCAGTTCTATTATCGACCTTCTTGGTCATTCGTTTTTTTCTGTTTCGTATTAAAGGTGCACCCTGACGGATGAGTTTTTGCAAGAAACACGTCGAGGTCACCAGAAAGACAGCCTTTTCAAGGATCGGAACACTCACTTTGCTCTGGTTTCCTAGAAATCAAAACGGCGATTCCTCCTTGGCGGAGATGCCAGAGAGAGAAGCCATTTTGGATGGGGTGGGTGGAGGCGGATGTTGAAGCTTTTTATTTCTTTGTAGTGCAGTAAAAAAAAAAAAAAAAAGAAGCTATTTCCTTTGATGTGAGCGAAACTCCTTTTGGTAAGCTGTGTAAATTTTTAAAAAATAAAAAGGCTTGTATTGCAGAAATTTCGTGCAAACGATTTGGTCTAAAGTCAAAGGCGGCCATTAGAAAAGAGAAAGCATGTTCTTCTCTTTCACTGAAAGAATTTGACGTCCTGCACCTCCGCCAAGGAGGAATCGCTGATTTGACGGTTTGATTTCTGGGAAACCAGAGCAAAGCGAGTGTTGTGATCTCTGTAAAAGGTGTTTTCCTGGTGATCTCGACGTGTGTTTCTTGCAAAAACTCGTCCGTCAGGGTGCCCCTTTAAGGACCCTCCTTATCGGTTATGTTTACAAAACCCAAGTGTTCGTTCAAAACTGCAAAACTGCTTTGGGGGTTGGTTGCTTAGGGCTAGGCCTTTCCACTTTCAAACTGCTGCTTAATAATTATGTTTGGCGCGTGTTGTCATTTAACTTAAGGGCCTGCCACACGTCGGCTAAAATCGTACGACTGTACGATACGATTCGAGCACGTGATCTCCGAGCGCGAATCACATTTGTTCTTGGACAGCACGCGACCGAATCGTATCGCACAGTCGTACGATTCTAGCTGACGCGTGGCTGGCCCTTAAAAAGGATGGACATTACAAAAGGAAGTGTTTTTGTGTGATATAGAGATGTATAGTGACGATACGTGAACCAGTCTGTCAGAAATGTTGTACAACAATGGTGAGTGAAAAGCGCATTGAGTTGCTTAGCAAGATTATGCGCTATATAAGCATTATTACCCGGCCAGAGGCCGGGGTTTTGCGATTGGTTTGTGTGTGTGTCTGTGTATCGATTATCTTAAAAACTACTGTTTGGACTTTGATTAAAATTGGCAGAGGGATAGACAGCTTGAAAAGGAAGCTTCCTTTCGTTAATCAACACCGTGCTGACCTTGACCTTGAAGTTGGACCTTGAAAACCGAAATGTCCTTCTTTGGGCTATGTAATTTCCCCCCAGCTTTATTTCGTGAACTAGTTATTATTATTATTATTATTATTATTATTATTATTATTGATATTGATCTAGTCTGAGTGTGATGCTGGTTACTAAATACTAGATTGTCTATGATTATGCAGACAGTTTGGCTGAGCTGTACTTTAACACCCACACACCCCCACACCCCTCCCCATCAAATTTTCGCAATGAAACTATTTTCATTGAGAAGCAACATTTTACGTGACTCTCGGGAAAGAGATAGGGTTGGGATCAGCCTAGAGTTAATTATTGACATGAAACTGAAAGAACCAGACTTTTGAGATCGAGAGTCGTTAACATGAGGAGGGTATCTTAAACTACAACTTTGCGAATATTTGTTTCTTGCATGTTACTTTTACGAAATTATAGACTCTTGGTGTAAAGAGAGTGTGTTCCACTTGTATCGTCTGTCCATTTATTATTATACTGCTAACTGCTCCAGGTGGATTCAAATGAAGAAAAAATTGTTTAATGTCCTCCGGTCTGAA
>JAGGCT020001256.1:0-25000 GCA_017654935.2 Phymorhynchus buccinoides
AATAAGCAAGTTACATGCTTTTTTCCACCCAGCCCTGGGAGAACAATAAAGTAAATCAAACAAGAAAGCTAGCTAATATGTGTACATGCACAAATGATAAGTAAAGGGAGGGGTGGGAGAGGCATAGAGGGGGGTGAGGGGAGGAGGAAATTTGGGGATTTAAAGTACAGGTGCAAAATACCCCAAAAATGTCACATCATGCAAACAAAATCATCAAAGGATAACACTCCTCAGCATTATTATTATCAGTAATAGTATGATAATAATAAATAACAAATCAAGTTATATCATTCAAAAAAAGAGTATGTGTGAGAGAGAGAGAGAGAGAGAGAGAGAGAGAGAGAGAGAGAGAGAGAGAGAGAGAGAGAGAGAGACACACACACAGACAGACAGACAGACAGACAGAGACAGACAGACAGAGACAGAGAGCAGGCTGTACCTGATGACTTAATTGTCTAAGAAATGCAGTGCTCATTCTTTTTGTTGCTCTTTCTTGTTCTGTCTTATAATCTGACAGACACCAGCTGAAAGGATGAGGCTCCTGTCTTTGATTAGGTTAGCTTAGGTACATTATAGTCACAGAGGCGTCTCTGTAAAATTCGGGTTGCTCCCACCTGGAGCCAGAGGCGCGCCATCCAATTAAAAAACAAGCGCTAAATCGCAATAGTTTGTGGCACGCGGTCTATTTTTACCACTTCAATCATGAGTTACCTCCCCTGGCTTTTCAATAATTTTAATCTGTAAACCAGAATGTTATCTCTGCACCATTTCGTAACTTTTTATATCTTTTGGAAAACATTTAAAACTATGTATCCTACTTATACTCATCAAAAGAAGCACCGCATACTCGTCGTGTCTGTTGTAGTGTCTGTATTACGTATGTTTATTATTTTGTACGCTTTTAAAATACATCATTTTAAAGAGTGGCCAGAAGTGTAGCCTCGATTTGAAGTGCCCAGGAGGGGACGGCCCCATTGTCGGGGGTGACGCGAGGATGTCTCGCGTATCCCCCCCCTTCAGTGGGTCTGCCCTCACTTGGTGTGCTGAGATCCTCCGAATCACTCCCCTTCCCCCTCCCTCTTGTTATATCCCCAAGTAAAACCTTATTGCCCCACATGGCCGAAAGGCCAAAGAGGGCGTAAACCATTATTTCCGATTTGAAGTGCCTCATCATGTTCAGACAACTGATCGCTTCTCAGCCTTTTGGCTAAGACAGTGATTCAGGAACATAAATTTTTGTTTATACCTGGTTGGTTTGTTCAGCCCGTCGTACATGGCGAAAGCCGATACACGACGTTAAACTGAACTTCCATCCATTTGAAGTGCGACAATTTTGGACCGACCGACCGACCGACCGACCGATCGACAAAGTGAGTTATAGGTTTGTGGCTTGAGCCACAAACAAAAAAACATTTGCATGCGATTTTTGTGTGACTGATGAGGAAGGAAGGAGGGGGGTAAATTTTGACCAAAATGACAACTTTTTCGTTGCCACTGGGTTTAGCGTGTGCTAAGTGCATGAGCACACGGGACCTCGGTTTATCGTCTCATCCGAAAGACTCCACGTTCAGACCTCAAGGCCTAGTGCAAAGTGAGAAGAAAAATCCCCTGTGCCCAGGTTCGAACTCGGGTTTACTTGACACGAAGCGAACGCGCTACCGCTGTGCCACTCTACACTCTTGTAAGCATGTTATCCTGCGTGTCTCCGTTCTCGAAGCACAATTCATTAATTGTTATTACAGCCTCGTTGCCAGACTGCAGTTCTATCATATCCAAGGACAATCACAATTAATAGGGAAACGACGTTAGGGTAGTTAAATGTGTGTGTGTGTGTCTCTGTGTGTGTGTGTGTGTGTGTATGTGTGTGCGTGTGCGTGCGTGCGTGCGTGTGCGTGCGTACGTGCGCGCGCGCGCGCGCGTGTATGTGTGTCTGAAAACAACGGCTACTCTGCCAACATGACGGGAGCTTGTTGGTTGTTTGTTGTTTTGTTGTTGTTGGGGGTGTTTGTGTGTGTGTGTGTGTGTGCGTGTGCGTGTGCGCGCGTGCGTGCGTGCGTGCGTGCTTGCTTGTGTGCGTTCGCGTGTGTGTGTATGTGTGTGAAGACAACGGCTACCCTGCCAAACACGACTGGAGCTTGTTTATTTTCCCCTAAAGACTGTTGTACTGCCACAGGGCATTGCCTCCAGGATCGTTCCCACCATCCTTAAACTACTAATGTCCCATATATGTGTCTGTTCCAGACCGGAGGACGTTAAACAGATTTCCACCCAGCACTTAGGGAAATAATATTAAACGTCCTCATGGCATAAGTATGCCTTTATAGGGGGCAAGTTCTTTCTGGGACGGAAGTCTTCGCGCGTGGTCTAATCAAGCTGCCATAACGTGAATCTAAGAACAATAGACATACTACCAACAGTCGGTCTCTATAAGGACTGAGTTAGCTTTAATGTTACACTCTTTGCGCTTGCATAGTCACTGCAGCTGGGGTTATTAACTCCCTTGACAGCGAGAGTTAAGCCCTTGTTGGTCAGTGTCCAAAAGGGCATTCACTCTTGCAAAAGGCAGCCGTTAAGTGGCATCAAATAGGGTTATTGGCGAGAGTTATGCCCTTGTTTGGTCAGTACTCAAGCATCTACCAAGGGCATTCGCTCTTGCAAAAGGTGGTCGTTGCAGTGGCCAATATGACTTTACTAACTTTAATGTTACACTCTTTGGACTTGTAGGCCTTTAGCCTATGCATGAAAACTACACAGACGCGGCGGCTATTGTCCCGTGCGCAAGCACGATGCGCATACTGCTAACACCGAATCCCATAGTTGACACGTATCTAATTTGTCAGAACAATATATATTTATATATATGTATATATATTTGATTTGTCCAATGTCTGTATTTGTGAACCTTAGAAACAAAGTCAGTTAACGTTAACTTTATGAAATGTTCCGTGTTCTAAAAAAAAAATATATATATATTAATAAAATGTGCTGATTTACTTTTTCTCCCAATGGGGGAGGGACAGTGCCTAATGCAGAGACAGCTGTTTCGAACTGTGAAGATCTCATCAGTTTGCATGATCGGCCTGCAATCTGACTGTCCAGTGGATGTCAACTTGAGCAATACAACATTCGACAAGAGAATGGTGTCCTCTTTGCTCCAAATCGAAAATCCACAATAAAAGCAAACCAGCACTATGTTAAACCAGAAATGTATATAAACAATACCACCTTAACATGTCGCGATGTATGACATGACAGCAAAGAAGACAAGATACAGGTACTTATGTGGCAATGCCATTGACTACTTTGTGAAGTATGGATCAGTACAAGACTCGAGGACCAACGCCAACTGGCATCACCTAAACCCTACTTCAGGGATCTCAATGCATGGGATCTGGTGACATGCTGTCGCGTGTCTATTATTATGTCCCGTTGCGTCTCCCTAAGAACTACGACAAAGAACAATTCCTAAGAACGATAACCCTGAAGAAACTCCTAGGGAAGCGCGAAGAACAGTAACTCTGCTGATCGCGGTCCATCCAAACTGGGAATTTCGCCCTTGCGGTGTTGGCGTGGCTTCTTCTGCTTGCGTTCATTAATTTTGTCCGTGTTTCAATTTTTGTCCGTCACCATAGGTGATCGGACTTTGCGATGGGCTGGTTTTTGTCCGTCACCATAGGTGATCGGACTTTGCGATGGGCTGGTTTGTATATATATATTTATTTTTTTGGGTATGTTTTTCTTTCTGTCTGTCCCAAGGATATCTCCCGAACCGCTTGACCGAATCGCGTCACATTTTGTGTGGAGGTGTGCGACCTTAATAGGAAGAGATCCGCGCAAACCATTTTACCGTCGTGACCTTGACCTTGATGTATGACCTTGAAAACCGAACATCTATTTTTAGCCATATCTCAGGCACCGATCGACATAGGATGTTGAAAGTTGGTATGAAGGTGGTTTGGCTTATGCCCGTTCTCATGATGGCATACCGATCAAGGTCAAGGGCAAAAAGATTGCTGGAGCCTGAAAATCGGAGGGTCATTTTTTCTCCTTCTGTCTGTTCCAAGGATATCTTTCGAATGGGTTGGCAGAATCGCGTCCAATTTTGTGTGGAGGTGTGCCACCTTAATGGGAAGAGATCCGCGCAAACCATTTTGATACCTTGACCTTGACGTATGACCTTGTTTTGGCATGAAGGTTTTGGCTTTTTCTGTATGTCCCAAGGATATCTTCCGAAAACGGGTTGGCACAGAATCGCTTCAAATTTTGTGTGGCAGGTGTGCCACCTTGGCGTTAGGAAGAGATCCGAACGCAAATCGCTTCAAATTTTGTGTGGAGGTGCCACCGCAAACCATTTTGCCGTCGTGACCTTGACCTTGACGTATGACCTTGAAAACCGAACATCTATTTTTAGCCATATCTCGGGCACCGATCGACATAGGATGTTGAAACTTGGTATGAAGGTGGTTTGGCTTATGCCCGTTCTGATGATGGCATACCGATCAAGGTCAAGGTCAAAAAGATCGCTGGAGCCTGAAAATCGGAGGGTCATTTTTTCTCCTTCTGTCTGTCCCAAGGATATCTTTCGAATGGGTTGACAGAATCGCTTCTAATTTTGTGTGGTGGCGTGCCACCTTAATAGGAACAGATCCAAACATGAATTGTTAAGGTTAAGGTCATGACCTTGATGAATGACCTTGAAAACAGAAAAGCTATTTTTAGCCATATATCAGGCACTGATTGACATAGGATGTTGAGACTTGGTGTGAAGGTGGTTTGGCTTATGGTGCTTCCGAATATTATGTACTGATCAAGGTCAAGGAGAACGCTGGACCTGCTTCCGAATTGGTTGACAGAATCACTTAACATTTTGTGTGGAGATAAAGAGAGAGAGAGAGAGAGAGAGAGAGAGAGAGAGAGAGAGAGAGAGAGAGAGAGAGAGAGAGAGAGAATTGCGTTGGCCTACACTTGGCCTACACAAAAAATGTTATGCTACGGGGTGTCGCAAGTGCGTGGTATTGCTTGGGACGGACATGTCTGCCGCCCGGCGACGCCCTTGTATTTTATTTTTTTGTGGACTGTGATATTATAAGTTTCAGGATAATAATCACAAAGTAGCAAGATGATTCTGGGTGATTTCAATGTTTTCCTTCTGTATTTTATTGGTTATTACATAAGTCCTGTTCAAGTTCTGAAGGGTTCCTCCTTATTTCACAGGATTCAACCTCTCTCTCTCTCTCTCTCTCTCTCTCTCTCTCTCTCTCTCTCTCTCTCTCTCTCTCTCTCTCAGTCTCTCTCTCTCTCTCTCTCTCTCTCTCTCTCTCTCTCTCTCTCTCTCTCTCTCTCTCTCTCTCTCCGGCGCGCGCGTGTGTGTGTATCAGATGTCTTTCTTTCATGTGTCAGTTTTAAATTGTTTTCTACATAGTTCGTGTCCTTTTATGCTTGTTTCTTTTCACATACATTTTTTTCTTTAAATTTACTTTCATGTTTCCGCGTTAATGTTTATTTTTATCAGGCCCTTGCTTGCATCTGTCATCTTTTTCATTTTTCAATATCCATTTTTGTGTGCCTTTTCTTTCTTTTTTAAATTGTTTATCTTGCTGTCCGTTGTGTAATGTATTGGGTTTTTTTTTTATGCCTGACTTCTTTCTCATCTGCCATCCCCATCTTTTTCTTCTTCTTTTTTTCTCTCTCGGTAAATATCTTTCGTTAATGTTGTTGTTGTTGTAGTAGTCTCGCACTGCCTTTTCCAGGACCGGATCGTGTGTGTGTGTGTGGGGGGGGGTGTCCTGGTTTCCAGGGACCCCCGGCGGACACCCCCCCCCCCTTCCCCCTTACGAATCAGCCCAGTTTTTCTGTTAGTTTATTTTGTTTCCTACGGATGTTTCTAGGTGTGTTGGTTTTTTCCTTTAGCCGCGTCAACATAAGCTAGCTTATTTTCTCCCAGCTTTCTTTCATTTTCTAGAGACCTTCCAAAAAAAGAAAAAAATATGTGACAGTGGAAAGACGAATAAACTTTGGCATTAAAGCCGGTATCGTCTGATGTCCTGCGTCCCAGTTTCTGTGGCGTGTTCCTTTCTGTTTACTATTACTTTCTAGATTTCCTTTTTTTTTACTTGATGTCCCCTTTTTTACTTGATGTCCCCTCCGTCTGTTTCCCCTTTCTTGTCCAATGTTATTTTCCAAACCTCTAGCCCAGAGTATTTGGTATATTCTAGTCACAGACTTATCTCTGTGAAATTTGGGCTGCTCTCCCCGGGAGAGAGCGTTGCCGCAAGTGCAGCGCCTACCGATGTTTTTTTATTTTTTTTTGGGGGGCACAGGGTGAGGAGGGGGTGTGGGCACACTTGGAAAACCTAGCTATCAATTTGGCCATACCAGGCAGCGGGATTTCTCCCTGCTCTTACCGACTTTCAACTGCCGTGGGATTTTTACGCGCGTAAAGCGCACGGGTCAGACTAGCTTTAAATCCCCGTCCAAAGGACTCGACGCTCAGTTCGATGTTCCTGTCAAACTAGAAAGAAAGGGTGAGGCCGGGATTCGAACCCTGGTCAGTCACGCTGCAGTCACGCATTACATTTGGCAGGCGAACGTCTTAACCACTCTGCCACCTTTCTCCCTTCTGTGTTCTCTTTATAGCCCTTGTCACCCACCATTCCCTTTTCTGGTCCATTTTTGGGGGGAGAGTTATTTCCCCCCACGGGTCACGTGAGATGATGGTCATCAATGTTTCATTGGTTGAAGAGGAATGGGACTCATTTCCATTTGTTCCCCTTGTCATTTGTTTCTCTCTTTGTTCTGTGTTCCGGAAGGTGTGCCCCAAGGCCTCACACGTTCTACACGCACCTCGAACTATCATTTCCATGTGTTCTCTGTTAGGGAAGTGTGCTCCAAGCCTCACGTGTTCTACAGGGACCCCGGACTATCATTTCCATGTGTTCCCCTTGTCATCTGTTTGTTTATTTCTTTGTTCTCTGTGCAGGAAGGTGTGCTCCAAGCCTCACATGTTCTACAGGGACCCCGGACTATCCTGTCCATGTGTTCCCCTTGTCATTGTTTGTTTCTCTGTTCTGTGTTCAGGGAGGTGTTCTCCAAGCCTCACACGAACCCCGGACTATCTTTTCCATTTGTTCTCTGTTCAGGAAGGTGTGCTCCAAGCCTCACATGTTCTACAGGGACCCCGGACTATCATTTCCATGTGTTCCCCTTGTCATGTTTGTTTCTGTGTTCTGTGTTCAGGAAGGTGTTCTCCAAGCCTCACATGTACTACAAGGCCCCGGACTATCATTTCCATGTGTTCTCTGTTCAGGGATGTGTGTGTGCTCCAAGCCTCACATGTTCTACAGGAACCCCGGACTATCCTTTCCATGTGTTCCCCTTGTCATTGTTTCTTTCTTTCTTTGTTCTCTGTTCAGGAAGGTGTGCTCCAAGCCTCACATGTTCTACAAGGACCCTGGACTCTTCTACAAGGATCCCAGACTATAATTTCCATGTGTTCCCCTTGTCATTTGTTTCTCTGATCGGGAAGGTGTGCTCCAAGCCTCACATGTACTACAGGGACACCGGACTATACTTTCCTTGTGTTCCCCTTGTCATGGTCTGTTTCTCTCTCTGTTCTGTGTTCAGGAAGGTGTGCTCCAAGCCTCACATGTACTACAGGGACACCGGACTATACTTTCCTTGTGTTCCCCTTGTCATGGTCTGTTTCTCTCTCTGTTCTGTGTTCGGGAAGTGTGCTCCAAGCCTCGCATGTACTACAGGGACACCGGACTATCCTTTCCTTGTGTTCCCCTTGTCATGGTCTGTTTCTCTCTCTGTTCTGTGTTCAGGAAGGTGTGCTCCAAGCCTCACATGTACTACAGGGACACCGGACTATACTTTCCTTGTGTTCCCCTTGTCATGGTCTGTTTCTCTCTCTGTTCTGTGTTCAGGAAGGTGTGCTCCAAGCCTCACATGTACTACAGGGACACCGGACTATCCTTTCCTTGTGTTCCCCTTGTCATGGTCTGTTTCTCTCTCTGTTCTGTGTTCAGGAAGGTGTGCTCCAAGCCTCACATGTACTGCAGGGACACCGGACTATCCTTTCCTTGTGCTCCCCTTGTCATGGTCTGTTTCTCTCTCTGTTCTGTGTTCAGGAAGGTGTGCTCCAAGCCTCACATGTACTACAGGGACCCTGGGTCCACCACCAGAGACGCGGACTGTGGCTGCAAGGAGGGCTACTACTTCGAGAACGAGGACCAGCGGGCCTGTGTGCCCAACAAGCCCTGCGGCAAGGGCTTCGGCCAGGGCGAATACGGTAAGCTGCGTACAATGAATGAAAGTCTGCTTCACGTCCTCCGGTCTGGAACAGACACATATGGGACATTCTGAATCTGAATCCGACTCGTAGCGCTGAGCTATCCAACTGGATAAGTATACAGCGTGGTTGTGGGGCAGCAGGAAGAAAGATAAAACAAAATGAAAAAAGCAACTGAAAAGAAATGATCTTAAAATATAGAGATCTCCCCAGCGTTTCATGGCTCCAGTCAGGCCAATCCGGCTACCGTAGCGGCCCCCGGGGACATTAGTAGATATAAGATGGTGGGAACGATCCTGGAGGCAATGCCCGGAGGCAATCAACACCAGGAAAGTCCCGAGTTTTTAGCAATACAGATGTATTGTGAGCGAGCCCAAAGCTACGTATAAGTCAGGGCGCAAGTTTATTAGGGACAGTACGGTTCTTCTTTGATTAGGGGCGAATTCAGTGTGTACTCTGTGGGCAGGTTTATTAGGGGCAACGCGGTTCTTCCTTGTTTAAGGGCGAATATTATGGTGCATAGTCACACAAAAGGAAAAAAACGCTGAACAGGTTGTTTCGTCCTTTCGGTGCATAGTCAGGCTGCATATTTTACTAGGTCCTTCCTTGTTTAAACGGGATTTATTACAGCAAAAAAACACATTAAATATAACTGGGTAGAGAAAAGACTTTATCTGCAGTACAGTGGAATCCGTTTAACTGGCCATCGGATAATCGGCCAAAGCCGCTTAATCGGCCAATTTCCTCTGGAACGGAATTTTTTCTTCTTAAGCATGTGTTATTTTGTTCGTTTTTACGGCCAAAGCTGAAATCTTCAATTTCGCTTTATTGGCCACTTTTTCTCTCTAATTTTTCCTCTTTACCCCTTTTTGAGAAGGAGAACAACAGACAAATTGACAACACGCTTTTGACGTTTACATGGTTGAGTGTGAAGTTGGAAGGTGAGCTGTTGTCAATTGAAAGACCCTGCATGGCGTTAAAATCACTCAAGAAAACAAAATCATTGTCTTTTACTCGTGCTTCTGTCAAGTTGTAGGATTAATACACACACACACACACACACACACACACACACACACACACACACACACACACACACACACACACACACACACACACATATCACAAAAAGGGAAATAATTTGAATTTGAACTGCAACATTTAATTTTGACGTCATTGCTTTTGACTTGCATAATTGCGTCATACAGTATCTCGATGTTCGTTTTATCGGCGGATTCGCTTTATCGGCCATATTTTTCATGGTCCCAAAAGTGGCCGATTAAGCGGATTCCACTGTATTGGGAATTCATCTGTGACATGTGTAACAGTATGTCTATCCTTACCTCCTCAAATTAAGAAAACGGGGTCTTCGGATAACCATTGTGGTGCATAAATGCGACATTGGCGGCGAAAGGGTTAACCCTTGGGGTTAAGCCATGTGGTTTAGTTAGTAAAATTGCCTCTGTGTGTGCATGTGTGTGTGTGTGTTTGTCTGCGTGTGTGCGTGTATCTGTGTGTGTGGCGCGACGCGCGCGCATGTGTGTGTGTGTGTTTGTGTTTACGCGCGTGTCTGTGTGTCTGGTAGTGTGTGTTGTGTGCGAGTTAGTAGGCCTATGCAAAAGACCTTTTACCCATATATGATTAAGCAAGGGAAAGAACTTTTCTTAACAATATTTTTCATCACAGAATGTAAGACTGGAAAATACAAAACAAAGCAAAACTTTTTTTTTAAACTGGCGAAAATTATACCCTGTGTACAATTTTATTTTATTTTTTTAATTGTGAGTACATATTAACGTATTGTTTCTCTGTGAATGTGCAGGAGTGTGCGTCAAGTGCATTGAGCATAACATGTACTCCGACACCCACAGCAAGATAGACAAGTGCAAGCCTCTCACCAAGTATGTTTTAGTTTGGTTTTTGTTTGTTGTTATTAGTTATTTGTTGTTGTTTTTTCATTCTTTCAAAGTAACATTTGCTTAATTTATGGGGGGGGGGGGGGGGGGGGGGGGTTACACGTCAGCAGCATTATTATTCTCGTCTAAAATTCTGAAACTTGTTTTTGATTAGAAAAAAAATGTGTACTTCTTTTCCATGAAAGGATTTTTGTTTTACTGCCGTATACTGTTACCTCCTGATTACAATGCTTTAAGAATCAGTAATTTGACCATTAATAAGCTTCACAGTAGGCGGGGTTTTGTGTCTTTGTGCACATACTAATATTATAGTGTGTGTGTGTGTGTGTGTGTGTGTGTGTGTGTGTGTGTGTGTGTGTGTGTGTGTGTGATTTACCTTAATATCATTTGTAATCAATATTGTCTTTATTTCATTGATTTATTTTTCTTTTCGTTTTATTTTGCTAACAGTCTAATATCACCACTGTTGCAAGCAGACTTTAAATTAAATAAATCAAATGATTGATCAATATTGTATGTTTAACAAGGACACGTTGTTAAGAGCAGGCTTCGCCTAATATCTTCATCCTTGAAAAATAAAGTTTCCAGTGTTCAGTGCTCTCTCAAGTCGAATCTTTACACGCCTTAATGGTCAACGTAGGGCGATGATTTGACCGCCAGGGGACAGTTAAACCAGTAGAGGCTTAGCGCGTGATATTCTTAATTGGGCGTAGTGAGAGAGAGGGGGGGAGGGAGATGAGTCCCTCCCCCCCCTCTCTCTCTCTCTCTCTCTCTCTCTCTCTCTCTCTCTCTCTCTCTCTCTCTCTCACTACACCCAACTAAGAATATTGCGCGCTAAGCCCCTACTGGTTTAACTGCCCCCTGGCGGTCAAATGCGCGTCCTAAGTTGCTCATTGTCCTTTGCCCGATTTATGATCAGCAAAAGAGTATATGTTTGTCGCAGTTTGTGGTTGGGTTGTTGTTTTTTGGTCTGTCTTTCCCACGGATATTTCGCGAACTGCTTGACAGAATCGCTTCAAACTTTGTGGGGGGGTGTCTGTCATACGAAGTGTACAAGGCATTGGTGGATAAATGATGCCCCGGGGAATAACATGTCGCCGAGCGGCAGACATATTTCCGTTTTAACTAATGATGACTATTGTTCTGTTGACTGACAGCTGTGAGAAACACAATCGCTGCACTTTGGTCAAGAGCAACGGAACCTTCAACAATGTCTGTGGACCCAAAGTCAGAGGTGAGATCATGTTGTTGTTGTTGTAGTAGTAGTAGTAGTAGTAGTAGTAGTAGTAGTAGTAGTAGTAGTAGTAGTAGTAATAGCAGTGGTCATGGGGACCAAAGAACCAGGGGTTAACCGTTAGTCTTTTCTTGATTTTGATGAGGTACGTTGGCAGGTTCTCTACCCAGGTAAATTGAATGGACATTTATGGCTGAAATAGGCTGGCGGTGAACGGGTTAAGGTGATCTTTTAATTGGTGCTGACCATCCCACAGACACCAAGTCCTGCGACGACCCCCAGCCGGCTCACCAGGAGTCTGCGGGCCCCCAGAAAGCGCTGATCCTGGCCGGAGGGATCGTGGCCGCCGTGCTGCTCGTGCTCGTCGTCCTCATCGTCTTCTTCATCGTCAGACGCCACCGGCTGAGGAAGCGGCGCGAGGAGCGGCTGCACCAGAGGCCCCTGTCCGCGGAGCAGCTGGAGGACCTGAAGCTGACGGTGCTCAAGGAGTGCGAGAGGGACGATGCGCTTTGCAAGAAAGGTGACTGTGTGTGACAGTGGGGTATCTGTCTGGCTGTCTGGCTGTGCCTGTCTGTATGTTTGTATGTATGTATGTATGTATGCATGTATGTGAAGCAGGCTGGAGGACCTGAAGCTGACAGTGCTCAAGGAGTGCGAGCGGGACGATGCGCTTTGCAAGAAAGGTGACTGTGTGTGACAGTGGGGTATCTGTCTGGCTGGCTGTCTGTGCCTGTATGTATGTATGTATGCTTGTATGTGAAGCAGGCTGGAGGACCTGAAGCTGACGGTGCTCAAGGAGTGCGAGAGGGACGATGCTCTTTGCAGGAAAGGTGACTGTGTGTGACATTGTCTGTCTGTCTGTCTGTCAAGGAATGCGAGCGGGACGATGCTCTTTGCAAGAAAGGTGGCTGTGTGTGACAGTGGGCTGTCTGTCTGTCTGTGTGTCTCTAAAGCAGCTGGAGGACCTGAAGCTGACGGTGCTCAAGGAGTGCGAGAGGGACGATGCTCTTGGCAGGAAAGGTGACTGTGTGTGACAGTGGGCTGTCTGTCTGTCTGTACGTATGTGTGTGTGTGTCTTTCTGTCTGTCTGTCACTGTCTGTCTGTCTGTCTGTCTGTCTGTCTGTCTGTCTGTATATCTGTGTGTCTGTGAAGCAGGCTGGAGGACCTGAAGCTGACAGTGCTCAAGGAGTGCGAGACGGACGATGCACTTTGCAAGAAAGGTGACTGTGTGTGACAGTGGGCTGTCTGTCTGTCTGTCTGTGCCTGTATGTCTGTCTGTGTGTCAAGTGGGGTGTCTGTCTGTTTGTCTGTATGTATGCATATATGTCTGTGTGTCTCTAAAGCGGCTGGAGGACCTGAAGCTGTCTGTCTGTATGTGTGTATGTATGTGTGTATGTCTTTGTGTCTCTAAAGCGGCTGGAGGACCTGAAGCTGACGGTGCTCAAGGAGTGTGAGACGGACGATGCTCTTTGCAGGAAAGGTGACAGTGGGTGTCTATCTGTCTGTCTGTATGTCTGTCTGTCAAGAAGTGTGAGTGAGACGATCCTCTTTGCAATAAAGGTAACTATATATAATCATGACAGTGGGCTCTCTGTGTGTCAAAGGTTGCTGAGGGGGGAATGCAAGAATGGAGCAGAGAAAGGGATTCATTGAGTGGGGGAGGAGTCATGTGTGCATTGTTTATGTAGGTTTTCTTTTCACTTTTTCTGTCTTTTTGGTATCTCCTCCTCTCTCTGTCTCTCTGTGTCGATTTTACTTTTGTTCCATATCTCCGTCAGCCTGTCTGCCCCCCCCCCCCCTCTCTCTCTCTCTCTCTCTCTCTCTCTCTCTCTCTCTCTCTCTCTCTCTCTCTCTCTCTCTCTCTCTCTTTCTCGCTTTCCCCCCACCTCCCCCACCCCTCCTTTCCCTCTAAGTACACGTACAGAATATTATATGAATATAAGTAGATTCATCTAGTCTAGTCTTGTGAGAGAATACTCTACTCCAACGATACAAGACGTTTTCAGCTGCACATGTGAGGGAATTAGTTAGCAAACAAACAAATGGCCTAAAACTGCTTACAAAGTTTATATAGCTTCTCCTCAAAAAACGGACTTCCCCTCTCTACTTTTCATAATGGACCCAACAAAGAATTCCTTCCAGTTTACCACCTTTCAAAGTCTCAGCCCTGCAGTATAGCGGTTTTGAGGAATGGGCTGGTTAGGTGGAGTTGTGATCCTTAGCCCTTGACACCAGGTGGCGTTCCGATTGAAGTCGGTTTCTCCCCCCGTGGGGATACCGGGGAGTCTTTTGTATAAATAGTTCCCCCACCTTCTGGAAGTTTTGTGCTTGTAACTTCCTCTAATCTGTCACTCTTTGACTCTGCCTTTTCCCTTTGCTTAGGCTGTTATCTACTATCTTTCTGCCTTACCGACCCATTCTCCTGCCTTTTTTCAAGTAACACTTTCAAAAAGATTTCCTCCAGCCGAAGTCGGACTTGCTGGGCCTAACTATTTCTTAGCTAGGCGCATAACGGCAGCATGACGCATCTGCGCTCATAATTGACAGGAAACTGTCTGAGCGATAGAAGAAGAAGAAGAATAAAGTCGGTTTCTTAGCAGTGGCAAACTCACTCTGTCTGTGTCTTCTGAAATCAGTTTCTTAGCAACGGCAAACTCACTCTCTCTGTCTGGTTATCTGTCTTCCTCTCTGTCTGGCAATCTTGCCTGGCTCTCTCGTCGCTCGCGAGCGGCTAAAATAGATTATGCCTTGTATTTTTATAGCGCGGAAGTAAAATAAACCGTAAGAAGTACCCCCCCTATCGGACCATCAGAAGCGCTCACCATCGACAACATGCGCCACACAAGAAAAGTTCGCTCACTTGAGATAGGAGTTGGCAAACGCGAGTTGACATATCATGGGTTTTGTTAGGAGGGCAAAGCCATGGCTCGTGCTACTAATCGATGCCAGAGAGAGAGAGGGGGGAGGCTCCGGGAAACAGGATAATGTAATTAGGCGCTGAGTGGGACCCCGTAAGGAGAGTAGGGGGTGGGGGTGGGGAAGAAAAGGTGTGAGAGAGGCAAGGAAGTGTGTGAAAGATACAAGGAAAGTGGGGGGGGGGGGGGGGTTGAGGGAGGAGAGAGGGGGGGGGGGAGAGAATGTTAATAGGATGACACGGCAGGGTCTCTGGGTTACATCAATGGTGTGTGTGTGTGTGTGTGTGTGTGTGTGTGTGGTGTCAAGTCAAGTCAAAATGATCTTTATTGAGGATAAAGGAGTAAGCTTGACAGCTTTTTTTCATCCTCTGTGTGTGTGTGTGTGTGTGTGTGTGCGTGTGTGTGTGCGTGTGCGTGTGCGTGTGCGTGTGTGTGTGTGTGTGTGTGTGTGCGTGTGTGTGTGTGTGTGTGTGTGTGTGTGTGTGTGTGTGTGTGCGTGCGTGCGTGCGTGCGTGCGTGTGTCAAGTCAAAATGATCTTTATTGAGGATAAAGGAGTAAGCTTGACAGCTTTTTTTTCATCCTGTGTTTGTGTGTGTGTGCGTTCGTGCGTACATGCGGGTATTATATATGTGTGTGTCCATTGCATTAAGCGGAATGTCGTTATCCATGGACAGTATTGTAGACCTTTGTTACTCTACCCTCCTATGCCTGACACTACAGTGGAACATCCCTTATAAGACCTCCAAAAATCCTCCAAAATGAGGTCATATAAGGGAGGGGTCTGATAAGGGAAGTAATTTTAATACTTACAAAGAAGGGCAATGTCCCAGAGAAGTAGGTCTTATATGGGAGGGAGTCTTATAACAGGAGGTTCCACTGTACAAGGCAACCTCCCTGGGTTTTTTTTGGGGGGGTTTTAGGGGGTTGTTCCCCAGGTTAAACGCTCTGGGGACACGCCCAGTGTCATGTGAACATTTCGCATGGCCTTGGGTGGGAAGATTGGATGGAAGTTCAGTTTAACGTTGCGTATTGGCTTTCGCCATGTACGACGGGCTGAACAAACCAACTAGGGTATAAACAAAAAAATGTATGTTCCTGAATCACTGTCTTAGCCAAAAGGCCGAGAAGCGATCAGAATCGATAAATGTGGGAAGATTACGTGTATGGCTGCTTTTAAAGGGCACCACCACATGGGCGGCCATACTCCGACTTCAGGGGACAACCTCCCCTGTGAACATGTTGTTAGTGTCGACTGTGAAGCTCAGTTCTGAACGGTTAGCCAGTCATCAGTGACTGTTACTATTGATGAGCATAACTAATATTATAGTGTCATGTTTGAACAGACGTTACCGGATTCATTAGATATAATGATCATGCTGATAATTAACGAGTTCAAATGCTTTTTTTTAAGAGCATAATAATTTACATGGCATCACAAATCTACTGAAAATTGGAAATTGATAGAATCTGTTGCTGTTTGACATTGTGGCACCATACATAAAGCAATGTTTGCATACATGCACACATGTGTATGTGTGCGTGTACATATAATGGCACACACGCATGCGCATGCACACACACACACATGCGCGCACATCAGTAATAATATTGAATGGTTTTTTTAATTTCCAGCGTTGTCCAAATCGATGTTTGTGGCGGAGGAGAGGATCGACAAGCAGATCTGGACCCTGGCCCAGGAACTGTACAGATCCCACCCCATCCAGGGCAAATATGACCTGATTGTGGAGAAATACAAAGGTCTGTACCCCCCTCTGTCTGTCTGTTACTCTACATGTCTGTCTGTCTGTCTGTCTGTCTGTCTGGCCCATGAACTGTTTAGATCCCACCCCATCCAGGGCAAATACGACCTGATTGTGGAGAAATACAAAGGTCTGTACCCTCCTCTGTCGGTCGGTCTGTTTGTCTGTCTGTCCGTCTGTCTGTCTGTCTGGAGTCTGGCCCTGGAACTGTTTAGATCCCACCCCATCCAGGGCAAATACGACCTCATTGTGGAGAAATATAAAGGTCTGTACCCCCCTCTGTCTGTCTGTCCGTCCGTCTGTCTGTCTCTCTGTCTGGAGTCTGGCCCAGGAACTGTTTAGATCTCACCCCATCCAGGGGAAATACGACCTCATTGTGGAGAACAATAAAGATCTGTACCCCCCTCTGTCTGTACATTGTCTGTCTGTTACTTAACATTTTTAATCCAAATTGATTTTATTATCATTGATTGATTTAGCAGCTATCTCTTTAAGTTTTTGTTAAGAATGTGTTTGTGTAATTCTGGCTGTTTGACAGCGAGCCAGCACAAGTACGCAGTGAACGGCTACCTGCGTGAGTGGATGGACTGGCGCGGTGAATCCAAGGAGGCCGTGGCCGAACTCTTCCGATGTCTGCACCAGTGCAAAAGGGACGAGATCGTGTACGAAATCTGCAACAACCTGCGCCAGGATGTCGGTAAGCCAGACCTGTTTACTCTACTCTTTTCGAGTAGTATTCTACTCGATTTGGACCTCTACTACTCTTCAAAACTGACACTAATGTTCTAATTACTCATTTTCAATGAAAGTTGTTTGATAGTTTTGAATAAAACTACACGTTTTGCACCAAAACTACTCATTTCAGCTATCCAGACTACTCACAACTTGTGTAGGGGGTACAGAGGTCTGGTAAGCACGGTCATCTTCTTCTTCTGCGTTCCTGGGCCATAATGGCCGTAATGGGTAAGGTACGTATGTGTCCGGGTTTTCGGTTTTCACTGGTCTCCTCGCTAGCGTACAGCCGACACATTTCGATTTCAGAGGAGCTCGGAGAGAATTATTTGGAAGATTTGTTTTTTTATGAAAGGCAGGAGAATGGGCCTATAAGTCGGAAAGATAGGGTAGATGACAGAGAGCAAAGGGAAAAGGCAGAGTGAAAGAGAGTGGTAGATTAGAGGAAGTTGCAAGCACAGAACTTCAAGAAGGTGGGGGAACTATTTTTTACGAGAGACCCCCAGGTATCCCCACGGGGAGAGTATTGTCATCATTGGTCAAGGTTTATTTTTACACTTGTGCAGAGTTTGAGCCTAGTCTAGAAGTAGCTTACTTACTGATTCACGCTTGGTCTTTGTGCAGAGTTTGAGCCTGATCCAGAAGAAGCTTACTTACTGATTTACGCTTGGTCTTTATGCAGAGTTTGAGCCTGATCCAGAAGAAACTTACTTACTGATTCAGGCTTGGTCTTTATGCAGAGTTTGAGCCTGATCCAGAAGAAGCTTACTTACTGATTCAGGCTTGGTCTTTATGCAGAGTTTGAGCCTGATCCAGAAGAAGCTTACTTACTGATTCAGGCTTGGTCTTTATGCAGAGTTTGAGCCTGATCCAGAAGAAGATTACTTACTGATTCACGCTTGGTCTTTGTGCAGAGTTTGAGCCTGACGTGGAAGCCCACCTGGAAGAAGAAGAGGAGGGGAGGAGGGCGGGCCGGTCGGAGCAGACCTTGATGGCCGACCTTCGTGAGGTGTTCTGCCCTTGCTGTGCCCAGCCCCACCCCCACCAGCCGCACCGCCAAGGGAAACAGCAGGCGAAGTCCTCCACCGGCCCCGCTAAGAGCAAAGCCGCGGTGGCCGACAAAGAGCTGCAGAAGGACCGGGAGGCTTGCGGCAAGCTGCTGGACACGCCGCCACGCGACACCGACACCGACGCGCACCACACCGACACCGACGCTTACCACTGCGCCGGCGTGATGTACCGGGCCCGCCCCTCCCCCAGCGCCCCGGTGATCGACGAGGGTTACGGGCCGGAGGACGCGCTCTTCGTCGACTCCCAGCTGGCCATGCACAGACAGTACTCCCAGCCTGTACAGGCCACCACGTAGATTGCGCGCCTTCCTCCCACACCGCTTGAGCTTTCTGTAGGCCTGTGCCCCCCACCATGTGGATAGGACCACCTATGCTTCTGTGGGCTGTCTGTCAATCAATGACAAAGCAGTGAGGTTTGGATTGCGTTTGAAAGAGTGAGAGACTTGGGCCCGTTTTCTTTTGATCGTCAACGGTACCGTCTCTTCAGCTTGTGGATTATGACCATTACTGTGGGTGTCACCCTTTCGTTTGACTGTCATGTTTGGTTTGCGTTTAAAAAGACGAGGACCTACAAGAATTTTGACGTTTTCCTTTGAATCGTAAATGGTGGCCCTCCAGCTTTGTGGATTGTGACCGTTGCTGTGGGTATCACCCACTCATATAACTGTCAAATTTGGTTTGTGCTAGAAAAGGGGGTGGGGACCTACAAGAATTTGGATAATTTCCTTTGGATCCTATACGATGCCTCTCCAGCTTATTTGTTTGACCACAGAACAAGTAATGTAAGGGGGACTGTTGTCTTGGCATCTACAGTGTCCCGCTTCTTATTCTCTTTTCTTTTTAATCAAATTTTGTGAATTGTCTTCGTCGGGTGAAGTTTTTTTAAAATAATTATTATTGAGGAAGTTACTAGGGATGTCAAAAAGAAAAATTGCGTGAAGATCAAGTACGCTAATGGTTGGATGAAATGTTCCTAGTACACAAAGTGCAGAAAGGCGTTCTTAGGCATTTTGGAAGAACCGGAAACTACCAAATCGCTTTTTGCGCAGTGCAGGCAATCTAGCTTTAAGAGCTGTGAGGAAACTGTTGAGAATAGGATATCTAAACTGTTTGAAAGGCTGGGTGGCAATTGACAGTTCCATATGGTTACACGATTCAGCAGTTGCACGGCTACAGAGTTTGTTGGGACTGGAAGAACTTGCGGGGGGAAATTACCCTCATCCAGCGCTGCACATTCAAGGATGACCTGACTGACCACTTGGGATTGCAAATACAAGTTGTGATCAACATGCGAACTAAAAACTGGAGAAATTCTCTGTGAACTGACTGGACATTTATAGACTAATGCCCTGGATTGGAAAGGCTTCGTAACTGATGTTGTTGTCATCTTTTTTCGGGGGGCCTAGTTTCCGCAGATTGTATCAGGTGCAGCCACTTGGTGTTCGGGTGCTGTCCTTTGGTTGGCATTTAGCCACTATGATCCTTTGTGTTCGGTGTGGAATTGTGTTCAAGCCAAGTCCATGGAAAAAACGTTTTATCTATCGAGTCAATTGAATCTGTGTCTGCTTCAGTTATTGCAGCTGACACAAACCTGCATCATTTTTACGTTTCTCAACACGCGGAGTTGGCTGTTATTATTATGTCTTGATCCAGACTTTTGACAACTAAACAAAAACCAGCAAGACTGAACTAAAAAAAAGAACCATGATGATATGTCCCATATAATTATTCTGCTCTACCAGATTATATCATGAATAGATCGATAAATTAATAACTAAAGCGTAATCTGGTTGAAATGTTTCTACAAAGCCTACAGCCCCTCTTGAAAAGGCAGTTTTACAATGCTGACTGAACAAATTACCCCCAAAAACAGAGAGATTATGATTGCAATGAAAAAGTGAAAATAGTCCTTTTCGTGACCTAGGTCTAGCCAACTTTGTGTGTGTGTGTGTGTGTGTGTGTGTGTGTGTGTGTGTGTGTGTGTGTGTGTGTGTGTGTGTCTGCATGCCCATGTGTGGCAGGAAAGAGAAAGTGTATTTTGAAAAAATATGTAAATGACTGGCTTTGATTTACTGCTTTTCTTGAATATGGTTATTGCATACCTTTCTTTAATATCATTATTGCATACCATATTAAAATATGGTTATTGCATACCTTTCTTTAATATCATTATTGCATACCTTTCTCGATCTTGCTCATAAAACCTTTCCCAAAATTAACTTACCATACCTGACATTGTACTTTAATTTTTACTGCATCAAATAATGTACCATTTATTGGCTTTAAGATAACAAGTTTCCGCATTCTTCTTTTCTGTGATTTTTCTGATCAATTAACTGTACGTGTGTCCTTGTCTTTTAAGCCGTACCTCTTTATGTATAAAATACCAACATTGATTGATTTTTTTTTTTTAATCACTTGAAAGTCATTATTTGACCACTTTGCCTTTTTATCGCTGCATTGATAACTGCAAAGGTGTGACTGCAACTAATCAAATGAACTATTAATCGAATAATGACACCAAAAAAATGTTTATTCTGAACAACAACCTTGTATTGAAACTTTTAAAGCTTTATTTTTATTTCTTTTAGGTCTAGCCCCAAACGACAGGTTAGGTTTGCTTAGTTTTAATTTTCTGTTTATAGACGATTTTCGGAAAATTAGAATGTGTCTTTTTACCTCAAAATCGGATTGTCCCCCCCCCCACCCCCCACCCACCCCACCCCCATGAAAAAGTAGGACAAGTTTACACAAGGGGTTGTCCTACCGATTAATGAAAGGTCACTCGCGCAAACCGCGAATTTATGTCCCTTGGCTATTTGCGAACATTTCCTATTGCAAATTCTGCAAGTCCCTAAATTATAAAATATATTACATGGATCTGTTAACCTTTTTTTTTTCAAGATGCTTGCGGCATAAAATGTTGAGATTTTCTCGTTGATGTCATTGAAGGTCAAAATCGAGTCAATGCTGACATCTCTATTACTGATTATTATGTTGTGTCACTCAAACAAACCCTGTGGGTGATTTTCATGTGTGACTGAATGAAAAGGCTCCTTTCAAACATACCACATTGCAGAACATACAGATTGTGTTTTGTTTTATTATATATAATGAACTAACTGTAGTATACAATGCTGTGATGAAGAATTGTACATGGTCCTTTTTCCGTTACGTGTAATAATATACTTCTCAATATTTAACGATCTATAAAATGTATGGGTGAGTGGTGTAAATGAACTAATTTTTTGTGTGTTCCGACACTGTAAAATACGTATACGAGTTTTTTTCGATGAACACATACTTTACGCAATCGCAGTTACATTTTCTGCCCCTTGTCCAATGAAATTTGTCTGCCCATACTGACCCTTCTGACCCTACCCTCCCTTTGGATTTTTCCGTGTCTTTTTTTTCTTCTTTTTTTTTCGGGGTGGTTTTTTTGCTATTTTTTGTTTACACAGCATTTAGCTGACTTGATATGTAAGTGCTTTCGCATTGTAATACTAATAGCTTTTTATTTCTATGTCTTTTATGTCAGTAGAGGAAGGCTAGAGGTGGGGCTTGTCAGTATAACGTTTTCCATTTCTGACTTTTTGAATCTGGTGGCTGGTGTTCTCTAGGTTTTAAACCTTTGTATTTTGTTCTGGGTTTTTTTTTTAAGCATTAACTGCTTTGGCATACAGTTTTCCATAATTTGTATCACATTTTTTTCACTAACAAATTTTGTACAGAGCTTCACATAATTATCTAGCAATGTGTGTGTGTGTGTGTGTGTGTTTGCATGCATGAGTGTAGGTTAAAAATTATTTGCATTTTCTATCAAAGGTTGTTTTGTTTTTAATTCAAGTTTTATTGACAACTAGAGAGACAATTGTGGAGTTTAAGGAACTGCCTTTTTTATTTTAAGATCGAAAAGATGTGTTCGATAATGTTTGATTTAGTTTTTTCAGTTGAAAAGTTTGATTTGGGGGGCATTTAAGACATTTTGGCAATTTACGTCATTAAAGTTTGGTAATGACGTGTTGTTTTTGGCTTTGTTGCTTGATATGTTTTTGTTAGTTATATTAGTTATGTTTATGTTTTTGTTAGTTATAAATTGTGATACGGTTATTGACAGATTTTAATGACATTGTGTTGAGCACCACTCAAAAAGCATACTATCATATTCTGAAGTCTCTGACATACGAGAAAAAGAAGAAGATATGTCACTAAATAATTGAGACACTGAGATTTTTTTTTCATTCTTTTTATCGCATGTTTAGTGGACAGATTAGTCAAAAGGATATAATTTTTATCATTAAGAAAAGAGTGTGAAATGTTAAATTAAGATATCAGAAACATCAATTGAAGTTTGGAGTTTGTTGGAACCACTGATCAGTGTTCACACACTGTCATTTTATTTTAACTTGTAATTAAGAAAGACATGCATTTATCAAAATCTCCAATTCCTGTAAGAGATTGAACCTCGGGCAATATAACAGTGATGTCCTGAGGCCCGGTCATATGCCATTGACCTATTAAAATTGAAAATGTCCTATTGTGTTCTCGCCTATCAGGACAAATGTCTGTTTTAAATTTTAACACTGGCACGCTTTGTCCTATTGATTTCTGCAAGAGCCAGGACAATGTCCTATTGATTTATCTCATTTCAAGACAGTTTGTCCAATCACTTTTCGATCCTCGGTACATCACTGATTATAACAAGACAAGTTTTGTTCCTAGCAGAGGTTTGCACTGTACTATGCGACAGTGCTTTCTGTTTTTAACTATAAAGACATTCCTTCAAATCCATTCAAACTCCACATTGACTTGCAAAATGAAATAGTCCATGATTGTGTTTGATAAAGGGGAGTCAATAAATTTCCTAAATATTACCAACAACGTCGTGAGCGTTCGGGTTTTTTGTTCATCACACAAAATGAAAGAGAGAAGTTTAGCATTTTCACTTTTCATTCTTCTTTTTTTCTTCTTTTTTTTTTTCGTGCCTTGGTTTTCTGTGTTCAAATAATCAACATGATTACGTTGGATCACAGTCATCTTTGTGTTTATATCTGCTTAGTGAGATATGAGTAATAAAATAACGAAACAGAAAGAGCCATTAATGTTCAATTGAAAGTGAACAATGTTTGTTGTGCAAATTGTTGCAGATATTTACGTAATGCCTGTTAAGGAGGGTTTTGTTCTTGTTTTATGAACAATAAAATGTGTTCAGTTTATATCTATGTCATATAATTTTTATTTTTTTTTTTTAAATTTGTGAATCAGTCTTTTTTTTAATGTTATCTATTTGATCTAATTATGATTGTTTAGATTTTAATTGCAAGTTTTAATGGTGGTTTTATTTCAAAATGTCCTGATTTTTATTTATTTTTTCACATTTTTTTCAGTCTACATACTTGTGCGTGTGTGTGTGTGTGCGTGTGCGTGTGTGCGTGCGTGCGTGCATGTGCATTTTAAACGAAGTTGAAGTTGAACTTTAGACGTGATTGATGCATCGATTTATGCGTGTTCGCCATTCAAGGTGGTTGCCTTAAACATTGTGCTCCCCTGGTCAACTAAGTCAGTGATAGCGTTCTGGAACGTAGACTCTATATATATTGAAGGGAAGAAGAGTCAGGGGAGACCTTATACAAGTATATAAAATAATGAATAATATTGATGCCATAGCTAGGCTTCAACAACCTTTTTGTTAAAAGTATCACAAACATGACACGAAATAGTACAGAGAAGTTATTTTCAAGACGATCAGTTACTAACATTCACAAGTTTTACTTTTCTAACCGAGTTGTTCAATACTGGAATAGTTTGTCAACTAGCATTAAGGCTGCACCTAACATAAATATATTAAAAAATCTTCCAGTTGGGGATAAAGACACAATGATGTCAAACTTTTATACTACTTTCGATGAATAAGAAAAAATTAAAAAAGAAGAAAAAGTCCATTCCATACTTTTGATAAAAATGTATAGTTTAGCTGTAGCAATGTCTTTGGCTGTGGGAAGCAAGCCACCCTGAAACAAATCAAAGTCACTAACGAGGAAGGGCGTAAAAGGGACGCGAGGCCCACTTCTAGCCCTAATTACTACTACTACTACTACTACTACTACTGCTGTAGAAAGCTTCGACCAGAAGGCGTCTAGGCGTGACTGTTTGTCTGACAGTACTTGTGTGTGTGATGCATGTCTGCGTGTATTACAGATTTTCAAAGACCCAAGAATACTTTACAGAAAAAATACAGAATGGAATGTTAGGCATAAGCGGCACAGATACATATTATAATACATGTTGCATTATAAGAAGGCTGAAAAAAAAGGAGACACATTATTCTTGAGACAAATCTTTGGTTTTTTAACCTAAATGTTTTGCCCCGAAAAGTTTCTTTTTATGCATACAATTTTGTTTACATTTTTCAATACGGTTGTCTTTTTTCATGCCGTTGTTTTGATATTTTGGCATAATAAATATGGAGGATATCGCAGTCCTTATAAGTCCCATAGTGACATTATTATTTCAGTATAAACAGCTTCATAATGTCTTCTGTGGATGGTGTTGTTGTTGTTGTTTGCTTGCTTCGTTTCGCTAGGATGTCTATCTTTTTCCTCTTTTTTTTTTTTGTGGCTCTTTACTAAAGCGGGTCATTTTTGTATAATTATTATTTAAAAGTACCCCCTTTATAGACACAAAATTTAGTAGATACCTTTGAACAGTACAAAACTTTGATTGTTTAATGAGTATAATTAATCCTACCAAAATATATTTTCCCTTTCTCTTTTTAAAAAGAAACAACAACCCTCGAATGATCAAACTTTTTTAATTTGGACCTTTATAATGCACGGAACGTTTTCTGTGTGTCCATAAAGCTTTTCAATGTCGATGTAAATCATTAGATCCCTAAGCTTTCAGCTTTTCAAACGTGGACGCGTACACAGTGGTCCTCCCATTCACTCCATGGTAAAAGTAAATCATTTGAATCGCAGGGACTAGAGTACAGTGGCACAGAGGTAACGCGCTCGCCTTGTGTCAAATAAACCCGAGTTCGAACCTGGGTACAGGGGATCATTTTTCCTCACAATCGGAT
>JAGGCT020001257.1:0-25000 GCA_017654935.2 Phymorhynchus buccinoides
GAAGAATAAGATGGCTGAGAACTGCTGCACCCTGCATATATTAACACACACAGACGTGTGCCAGTCTCGTCACTGCCGACTAGGAGTAGGACCGCCAGATAGCGGAGCGGAGGAGGCAGCCGCTATTCTATAGTGCCGGTGAAGGGAGGTGGGTGTTAGTGTGTTGTGTTATGATTAATGCAATGCATTCTCTAATGTATTCATTTTCATAGAGATGTATGGTGAGGATACGTGAACCAGTCTGTTAGAAATGTCTGTACGAATGGTGAGTGAAAAGCGCATCGAGTTGCTTAGCAAGATTGTGCGCTATATAAGCATTATTTATTATGATTATTACATCTGCAATCTGTCTGTATTTTTCTGCTATCTGTATTTTCTTAATTCCATGATAAAAAACCGTTGGAGAGTGTGACGTAAGTGTCCCGCACGACCCGCTTTCTTTGTTTCTTATCTACACCCCCCCCCCCCCCCCCCCCTCCCCTTTTCTTCTCTCCAGCCACCACTTTAATTGCCCGTCAGCTTCAAACAGACGCCGATTAAGGCATTTGTCTCTTTGAAGCCCGATCTACCTCCCCATCACGAGAAAGTGATATCAACAGTCGGCTCCCTTTGAAGACGATTTTCCTTTCCGGAATGTCGGCATGTGATAATGATGTAACCGGCGCGTGATTGTTCGGTACTAGTATGCATAATATTATAACGTCATCTTGTGACGTGACGACTGCTATAAACCAATCACAGGCTTTCATTGTTTGAAAGTGAAGGCTATAATTTGAGTAGTGAGAAAAAGTTAGCCTACACATACTTTCACACAAGACGCTGAAACCTAGCTGGAGCAACATTGCAGACTCAACCTCTCTCCCAGCCAGTCTTTATAGCCCAACTAGTGAGTATTATTGATGGCTGGTGATTGAGACTTGTTGTTTGTTTGATCCTATTTTTGATCTAGATCCTATGTTCAATGATGAATAAGGAGTAGATAGATATGTTATTGAAAAGAAGTGGTAAACATTCTGTTCTATTTATGTGCACTGATTATTTGTGTGTGTGTGTTTGACTTTAACCCTTTTGGTACCAGAACCGGATTTTATGCCTACTAACCCTTTTGTCTATTTTTAGTAGGAAGCCTGTGGGTTGCAATCTTGCACTTTATGATACCATTCCTTTCCAGGTGTTGGATGGAGAGTGATGTTGGCTTATGTTTTACTGATCTCAGTTTGTTAACTGAAATTCAGTTTATTTATTAACTAGTGCTATTGTACAAGGGCAGCCTTCTAGCCGGTTGGGATCCACTAATTCCCTGCCAACTGAAGCCCCTTGTCTCTAAGCCATAGAGACCTACATCCACCTTCTCCTGTGATTATCAGCAGGGCATCGTGGGCAGGAAGATTACCCCTGACTCACAAGCACCAAGACGGGAACGCCGCCAAGACGCCCCGCACCCAGAATCCGCGAGAAGACCACGCCTGAACCGTGCCATCCCGCGAAGCCGTAACCGGAACGACTGGGAGCTACTCTCACCTGACGAGCAAGCCCAGCCAACCCAGCACTCGCCGATCCCTACGGCGGAACTTCAGCACAGCCATGAGTTAAGTCCCCACGACAGTGCCAAAGATCACTAACTGGAAACCAGGACACTAAGTGACCCTTCCTGTTTGGGGCTAACCTTCTAGAAAGACAAAAGTCTTGTAAATCCTTTCGGATTCCATTGTTTTTCATTCATATTTTGTTTTGGCGCCATTGAGCTGCTTTATTATTATTGTTGCATAATCTTATGCAGATTTTGTGAGTAAATAAAATACAAGTGTCAAATAATCCTGAACCCTTTGGTCAGACTGATGAGAGTGGGAGTCTTGTAATTTCATGTAAAACCCTACTTCTCTCTGTCTGCCATTAAGAGCAAATCAACCACTTGTATTTCTTACAATCATACGAGCCAGAACCCGGGCACAAATATAAATTTATTAGATGAAAAGGGGCCGGGAAAGTTGCTCATCTCCCATACCCTAGAGAAGTGGGCTAAAGGCAAATTTTCTACTTGAAAATTTAACACACTAAAAGTCTTCCCTAGGGACTTAGTCTTTTAACCCATTACCTCGTCACATCTAATGAGAGATAAAGAGAGAGACAGAAAAAGAGAGAGAGAGAGAGAAGGAGACAGACAGAGAGACAAACAGGGAGAGAGAGAAAGAAAGAGACAGAGACACAGAAAGGAAGCACAGGGTGTAAATATAACAGGGGGGGAATGTCCGAATGGGGGGCAACTCCAATGACTTTGACCCAATGGCACCAAGGATATAGACTGGATTGGTAATCAAAACTGAGGTCACCATCAGAACAGGGCAAGGAAGGCCACAGAATTTGATACATTTTTTTTCCATTGATGATCATCAATGGAAATGAGGCAGATGATAATTATGATGATGATGATGATGAGACTGCATGACAGGGCTGTACTCTACGCTTCCTTTCATAATGATATCACGGCGTTAACCAGGCCTGAGAACTACAGACACCTGCAGTGTTGGTCTTGCAATTAGAGCAACACTCTCAGAATCGCACCCGTCAAGTGGATGAAGCTCGACTGTGTGGTTTCAGTCTTCCCATTGAGCCCATAGCCACTCACTCTGGGTAGGAGTCGGTCCAGGACCGAAAAAAAACCTCGCCTCTGATGGGATTCGAACTTAAGACCTCCCAGCCACTGTGATGCTAACCGCTGCGCCACGGCAGCAGGTTGTACGAGTATTATTACCGATACCTACATCAGGTGCATTCAGTGGCGTGCGAGTTCACTATGCTTTTAGAGAAATGCTTTTATTTCATAAATGATAGTTAAACGCAGGAGCTGAAACTGTTAAAGATCCACCAGATCACGGGTCAAAATCACGGGTTTCACCTCTTATAACTGGAAATAAATCTTGTTTTGACCAAGTCTGACTCACATATAAATGGCCCCAAATTCAAACCGAAACATCAGTTTAAAGAGCAGCCTCAATTTCAAGTCGGGGAAATTTGTATGTGGGTCACAGCTACCCAGAAAAAAACAAGGGACTTAATCGTGGTGCGTCACTGGGTCTTTAAAACAGTGAGAAGCGATTTTATTTCACAAATGATAGTTAAATGCAGGAGCTAAAACTGTTAAAACAGTGTGTGATGATTTCGTTAATGATTTCACTTTGTTTATTCGTTACAAGTTGTTAGCCTGAGTCCCTATGTAAGATAGTAAAGAGTGGGGAGGTATTTTGTCGGAGACACTAAGAAACCTTTTAAATCATGTACCATCATTTTCGGGTTATAAGGCGATACTTTCCCTCCAATTTCGACCTATGCACTTAACAAGCGCGAAATCGCAATAGTTTGTGGCACGCGGTCTATTTTTACCACTCCAATCACGAGTTACCTCCCCTGGACTTTCAATACTTTTAATCTGTAAACCAGAATGTTATCTCTGCACCATTTCGTAACTTTTTATATCTTTTGGAAAACATTTAAAACTATGTATCCTACTTATACTCATCGAAAGAAGCACCGCATACTCGTCGTGTCTGTTGTAGTGTCTGTATTACGTATGTTTATTATATTATATTATTTTGTACGCTTTTAAAATACATCATTTTAAAGAGCGGCCAGAAGTGTAGCCTCGATTTGAAGTGCGACAATTTTGTCAAAATGTGCGACAATTTTGGAATGACAGACCGACCGACAGACCGACAAAGTGAGTTATAGGTTTGTGGCTTGAGCCACAAACAATAAACGAGGGCGCCCTATTAGTGAACATAATCGTGAGAAGAGAGGCAACGTTTGCCGTGTTCAGTACAGTCTACTGTGAGTCAGACAGCGAAAGTGGTCACGAGCCATCGATATGACCAATACTCGCGTTGAAATGCTTCAAAATCCCTATAATCGTCCGAGATACCGTCCAACAGATTTAATTGGATCCAGGATGTAAAAAGCATCGTTGTAGAGCTTAAAATGCCATAATTCTATTACTTTTCGCGAAGAATTGTCCAGACACAACAACAGGAAGCAGCTAAAACGGAAGTTCGATTATTTGAGAGGGGAGCTAACACTCCTTTATAACAGCAGGAAGGGCTTTTATAGGACGCATACGGGCTTCAAAGTTTGACTTTCTTTTGTGAGGTGCCTTTTACTTTTTTCAGATTTTTTCTTGAAAATTGCCCTATTTGCCTTATGCACAGCAGCGCCTAATGATCTGAAAAACACAGTACTATAGATTAATTTTTGTCTTTCCAGTTCTGTAAGGATATGAACTGGAACAATCTCACGTCATTGTTTTAGAGAACATGTTCAGCGTTTGCCTTCGTCTGTCCCTCTAAACTTATTTACCTCTACGCAGTGTCCATGTTTCACTCTTTGTTGTTGTACAGGCAATAAGGTGTTATTGAAAAGAAAGATCTGTCTTCAGGTTTGGGTTTTGTTAGTTTGTACATTGGAATGGGAACGGCGGCTTGTGCGTTTCTTTGTCTGCGTGTATGCGTGTGTATTTTGTGCGTGCGTATTTGTGTTTATGTGTGTGTGTGTATTTGTGTGTGTGTGTGTGTGTATTTGTGTGTGTGTGTGTGTGTATTTGTGTGTGTGTGTATTTGTGCGTGCGTATTTGTGTATTTATGTGTGTGTGTGTATGTGTTTGTGTGTGTGTGTATGTGTGTGTGATAAAACAAAAAGGAAAACGGTGAACTCTCACTCTTCTCTTTCTCTCTAAAAGTATCGATTCATCATGAATAACAAACCACAATAAAAGAACAAACTTGTTGCATGATGCGGTCTTCAAATTTAATGATACTCAACATTACATTCTGTTTGAAGCATCAATCAACATACACATAATAATAAAGAATATTTATATAGCGCGCATTCTAGGTGTACTACTCATGGCGCTTTACAAAAACTAAGAATCGCCCCACATACAAAATTACAGACATATCAAACATACTCAGACGTGCTCGCATACCCACCCTCACCCTCACGCTGTGACATATTCATAGACATAAAAACATGCATCTTCGCATAACACACAAACGGGTCCACACACACACACATGTACGCGCACATATAATACAAAGTATATGAACATGCAAAATATTGCACTCTCCCCTACATGCTTCACGCTGCTCTGTGCTGCTATGGGAGTCTATACCTTGTATTAGGTATTAGGCACAGCACGCCTTGGCATGAGGCTGTGTCAGACCAGTTGACATAAGCTAGAACGCCAAGGCTACATCAAAATGTTGTTATGCTATGCATGGTTGTGCGGGGATTGTCTTAAGCCATGACAAGCTCCTGGCATAACATCATCAGCTTAAAATCCTCCGAAGTCGGAGTGTGGCTGCCCACGTGGCAGGGTAATCAGAAACGGTCACACACGTAATGTTCTAATCCCTAGCTGGTGCATTTATACCAAAGTGTTCAAGTGCTTCGGCTGTTGGGATGATCCATGGAGTCGTTAAGCCAGGGAACAACAACAACATAGTCACAGAGGTGAAATTTGGGTTGCTCCCACCTGGAGAGCGTGTCGCAGCCAGAGGTGCGCCACCCAAAATATTGTAAACTATTGTTTGCACCAAGATTACATTTTTTTTTTAAACCTTCATTTTACATTTTACCACAAATTACTGACCAGCTGACAACAAAACACATGATGGAGCACAGATACAGTAGGCGGATACATTTCCCAACTGCCCCCAACACACATTATAAAACAAGAGGCAAAGCCTTCAAGGCTCACTCGAACAGGCACATGTCGAACAACAAACAAAGATTGAGGGGAAAGTCTAAAGTACAAGATTGCCAATAAAATGTCAAAGTACAAATGAAACTATCGTTAATGGATACAACTTATAAACCAATAAATAAAAAAGAGTGCCTGTGCCGAGAATCGGACCCGGAACCATTGGCATGAGAGACAGACACTCTGCCAATGACTTATCGAGAATTTCACTGTTGATGAGTTTCTTAACTCATGTTGCCTGTTGAATACTCTCTAACCCACTAAAATGTTATCTGTTTACAGTGTTGTTCATATCATTATTGTTTGAAAGCTTGCATAGACATCTATATGTGTGCAAAGTTTGAACAATGTACGCCTTCTATTTCCGAGAAAATACCAACGTTAAAGTTTGGAGATTAGACCACAGACGCAACACACACACAACCGAACAACTATCATACTATAGACTCACTTCGTGTTAACGAATCGAACACAAGTGAGCCAAAAAGCGTGAAGAGTGGCCTCCCTCAGTGTCTTTACCCATCATCACAAAAATTGCATTCCAAAATAAATTATATGGTTCTGTTAAGTCTTGCTTTCACTTCAGCTGCAATGACTTCACTTTAGATTTGTACATCTTTGCTTTCAGTCACAGTAAACCCCCTTTAGATTTGTACATCTTTGCTTTCAGTCACAATAAACCCCCTTTAGATTTGTACATCTTTGCTTTCAGTCACAATAAACCCCCTTTAGATTTGTACATCTCTGCTTTCAGTCACAATAAACCCCCTTTATATTTGTACATCTTTGCTTTCATTCACAATAAACCCCCTTTAGATTTGTACATCTCTGCTTTCAGTCACAATAAACCCCCTTTAGATTTGTACATCTCTGCTTTCAGTCACAATAAACCCCCTTCAGATTTCTACTTAATAAATTATTTGCTTTCAGTCACAATAAACCCCCTTTAGATTTCTACCCCCCAGTCCGTGTCTTTGATATTTCAGGCTTAGATGATTGCATGCACGAGATCTTGCGCACAGGCTAAAACCCATTCCACTCTTCGGTAGGAGTAGGCCGTGTAGTGCCAGTGGGGTGGACGACGCAAACTCACAGAGCATGCATGCTGTGCGCCAATAGCAGTCTTAACTGCAGACTTTAGGCGTGGGGCAGGATAAACATCCACAATTGGAAGGAGAACCGATGTAGTAATACCTTCAAAGTAGGATTACACACACTAGCTCCACAACTTAAAGGTTACTGTTATCTTATTCAGGGTGAACTGCACAGCAGTCTGATGCCATCGGACTCAGCAGCAAAGCAGTCTTCTCTAGCGAGTGATCTCTTGATGACCCAAAATTCCTTCTAGTGGACAGCTGGCTACGCCCAGACAAAACCAGGGTGTGGCTGCGAGTTGGACCTCAAAACAAAACTGTGGAGTAATGCCACTGGACACGTCCACACACTGGACAGTAATAACAGTTGTATCTCGTCCGTTACGGATCCTAGACGGGCAAGGAGCCGGGTTTGGAAGGCTTCTTGATTTTGTTGGCGGGAGGCTGCTGTTTGCTCCTCTTTTCTCCCTCCTGTGGGTGTGCTAGGCGCCTGCAAGGAGCCACAAGGCACCAGTTTAGCCAAGGCAGACACGGGAGAGGCGGTGGACGGGCTGAACTAATAGCTTATGCTTTCCTAATACTGCAAGTTGGTTTTTTTAACTTTCTGCTTCTTTTTTCTTTTTCTATGGTCACATCTCCGAGCAAACACGCTTAGCTTACTTCTGTAAACAGAAGTTGGTCGCCACCACAGAAGAAGGGCTATCGGGGTTTTTTCACAACGGGAGAGGGAGTGGCTAGAGCCGTCCATTACACATGCAAAGGCACATAGCAGATGCAGTTTAGCTTGAGTCTTAACCCCCTCAGGACTTCACTACCTTAGGTAAACTCCATTACTGGCCTGGGGCTGCCTAGAAATTTTTGTTATAACAAATAAGCGCAACAACACTCACACTGTCAATGATTCAGTTTTGACAACATTACTGGTTGATCCAAGTTTATTTTTCGCTTTGAGATCGTGGTCACTTGCATTAAAATCGGAATCATTAGTCTCCTTATTACTATCACTGTTAATTAAAACGCATTGGTGTACTTTCTGAAGCTTGTCTAGGGCCGATTTTGTTGACATTTTTAACATTAAAAATGAAGATAGAAGTACCAAGCATAGGTAAAACGAAAGCTGGAACACTGATGAAGAGAGATGACTCGAAAAACGTGATTTGGATTGAAAACAACATGGATTTAGACAAGTTTTACACTAAAAAATTGCTGCTCCGAGAATACTCGTAAGTAGGCCCTGACTGGCGTTCACATGTTCCGAGAATACTCGTAAGTAGGCCCTGACTGGCGTTCACATGTTCCGAGAATACTCGTAAGTAGGCCCTGACTGGCGTTCACATGTTCCGAGAATACTCGTAAGTAGGCCCTGACTGGCGTTCACATGTTCCGAGTATACTCGTAATTCATCCGGAATGAGTGAACAATCCTTGCCAACCAGAGTGTGCGGCAACGATCAAAGCCATATTTAGCCCCACAAACAACCCTCAAACAGGACCAACTATAATAATCATAATAATAATACATAGTATTTATATAGCGCCTTTCCTTAGAATTAAACTCAAGGCGCTCACATTCACTGATTCACACGCAATTAGGCTAACATACACATTCATTCGATCATCATCTAATTAATGTGAAAAGTTACAGAGAGAAAGCTCTTTGAAACAAGTGAGTTTTCATTTCGGTTTTGAAAGCGTGAAGTGCTGAATTGTGACGGAGGTGAACAGGCAAGGAGTTCCAGACAGTGGGGGCGTTGTCCAAAAGACTTTAAATTCACTTTAGGAACTTTCAACAGTTTGGCATGGGAAGATCGGAGTGAGCAAGGAGTGTCAGTTTGGAAAGCACTTGAGAGCAACTATGCAGAACCTTTTTTAGCCATGATGAAAATAAAAGGGATTAGTTCACACAATATATCCCTATATCAGTCCAAACAGTCACCGACAAGTTCAGCCACAGAAGATGTGAGAGAAAAATTTAGGCACCTATTTTTAAGTTGAACATGATAAGTTCAACTAATGGAAATGCAGCAAACATAATTTGCAATTTTTCTTGAGGGAGCGGGGGAAGGTGTAGTTGACCCATTTGCGGTAAAATACTGAGAACCTCAGATGTGCTTCAAACATTGAATAAGAAATACAGAAAAGCATGTAGTGTACATTCAAAGTTTGTGTGTGGTCATCATGACATTGCCGAGTACAGGACGGCACAAACCCAGTGATCTTTACAATGCACGCTGAACAACTGGAGGGTGCACCCTGTTCCTTTCTTCAAACCCAAAAGTTTTATGCAACCGCGTTTACACCTAGAGCGCAAAAGTGAGTAGAGCAGAATAGGTACACGGTGAAATAAACATTTGAGCACATCCCTTCAAACAAGAATTAGCATTACCACATGCCTGGATTACATGCTGATTTGTTTTATTTGATAATGATGGTTATTTTGTATGACTGAATTAATCAGTGTGTTATTTAGTTCTGTAAAATAATATTGTCTTGTAATATACATTATGGAAGAAGAGAACCTTCTTTGCAAGGGGAAAAAAGAAAAAGAAAAAAGAATTAGCATCACACCTGAGGCGCACAATGTCTAAAGTACATGATTTTTTATATCTGACATAATGACTGCGTACCATATTTCACAGACTAGAAGGTGCACCTGATTATAAGGCGCACCCCCAAAATTTGACTCCAAATTCAGATTTTGTTACTCTATTTCCTTACTACATTATCAGTCACATTATAAGGTGCAGGGGTCTCAGTCTGGGAACAAAGTGTCGCCTTATAGTCCGTAAAATATGGTGGTGGTGATCTCCCTTTGTCCTTAAGCCGACCGCAGGAGACTTCTTGCAATCAGTCAAGTGCTATTCATGACTAAAATACATGGTAGTCTTTTTTCTGTATGATTACAGTGAAACCTCCCTTATAAGACTCCATCCCATATAAGACCTACTTCTCTGAGACATTGCCCTTCTTTGTAAGTATCAAAATTACCTCCCTTATAAGACCTCATTTTGGCTGATTTTTGAAGGTCTTATAAGGGAGGTTCCACTGTATTATTAACCCTTTCACCGCCAGCCATTTTTCAGCCCCAAAAAATACCATTAAACTAAACTGGGTAGAGAAAAAAACTGACCTGGAACCTTGGGAATTCCTCTGTGACATGCATAACATTAGGCATATCCTTACCTCCCAAAATCAAGAAAATAGGTTCCTCGGGTTAACAGGCCTTGATTTGATGCCTTTAAGTGACATGGGTGTTAAACCATTGTGGTGCATTAAATCATAATGCGACACTGGCAGTGAAAGGGTTAAAGGCAAACACACGGCAAACGAACGAAACAGAATTAAATTCAGCTATCTTGTACTTTACACACACACACTCAAAAGTTTTGCAATGAAACGTTCACAGAGAAGCAACAGTCTGCCATTCTCGGGATAAGGATAGGGATACAGTCAGGGCTCCCAGGGACCCTCATTTGGGGGTCTGTGAAGTACTATAATCCTAATGGACCCTCTAAAAGAATGTGCAGGGGGTCCCAGGGATGCACTATAAAAATATTCTTTTCAGCATTCGCAATGTCATTGGGACCCTCTATCTTTCCTCTAGGACCCTCTATACCATAAGTGAAGGAGTCCCTGGGACCCCTTGTTTTGCAGGATGATTGGGAGCCCTGACAGTTGAAATCAGCCTAGGATGATTTTCATAAAACTGAAAGTAGCAGACTTTTGAGATCGAGGGTCGTAAACACGACCGGGGGGAAGGGGGGGGGGGGTCTAAAGTCAGGCATGGTAGTGGGGGCAAAGTGGTTTTCAAGGAAAATGGCCGGGGGTCCAGGGGGTCGAAAACAATTCAATAAATGAGAGTGAAGTTTTCACTTTTTCATGCCATTTCAATGCATTTTTTAATCATTTTAACTGTTTCGCGGAGTTTCAGCGACATGCGGAGGTCTACCATGCCTGAAAGTACGTGACTGCCTTACAGTCCCCCAGAGCAAAGCGTCCCCTCCAACAAGGCCACTGACCTCTGATTCAGCTGCTTCTTGAACTTCTCCATCTCCACCTTGGGCAAGGAGTCCACCAGCTCCAGTGAGTCCCGGATCTTACACAGGGTTTGGTAGTTCTCCTTGCCCCGCACCTGCACACAAAAACAACATTGATCAATTGTGCTTGTAACTTCCTCTAATCTGCCACTCTCTTTCACTCTGCCTTTTCCCTTTGCTTTCAATCATCTACTATCTGTCCGACTTATTGGCCCATTCTCCTGCCTTTTTTCAAAAAAATCTTCCAAATAATTTTTATTCTTTGAGCTCCTCCGAAATCAGAATGTGTCGGCTGTACGCAGCGGGGAGACCAGTTAAAACTGAAAACCAGACACACACGTACCTTACCCATTATGGCCATGGAACGCAGAAGAAGAAGAAAGATCAATTGTTCAAGAATGAGTGTTGCTCTAATAAGACCAACACTGCAGGTGTCTGTAGTTCTTGGGCCTGGTTAACGCCGGGACATCATTATGAAAGAAAGCGTAGAATACAGCCCTGCCATGCAGTCTCAGACCGATACAGAACTCCATAGCATCAACATCATCATCGTTGTCATCCGCCTCATTTCCATCAATCATTAAAAATTTAAAAAAGCCTCAAATTCTGTGGCTATGCATGCCCTGCTCTCATGGTGACCTCGGTTTCGGTTTCCAATCCATTCTATGCCTTGGTGCATTCGGGTCAAAGTCATGGGGATCAGTGTGTTCTGGGGAGCTGTCGGTGGACGGTCGTGGTGGCAAAAATAAATAAAAAATTGTTCAAGAAATAGCGCATAATAAAAAAAGCTCTGTATGCGCTTCACAACAAGCACTAAAATTATAGACATTTATAAAGACAACTAAACACAAACACACAGATTGTCACACACACAAAAACATACATGCATGCATGGACACACACACATACAAAGACATGCACACACACAATCTTGATGCGTTCCTTAACCCTCGTGCATTTGCATTTGTAAAAGACAAAATGGCAAATGTTAAGAAAAACTCCACCCTCTGCCCCTTCCATTCAGTTCAGACGGTTTCAGGTTAGGGTTTTTAATAGGGTTAGGGATAAGTTTAGGGTCAGCTTAGTCATCAATATTTTTGTGTGTATTTGACACTAAACTGACCCTAAACCTATCCCTATCCCAAACCCTATTCCTAACCCCAACCTGAAACCGTCTAATCCACACACACACAAAAATGGTATGTTATGAGATTGACACTTAACTGATCCAAACCTTATCCTTAACCCCAACCCTAACTGAAACCGTCTGAAATGAATGGACGGGGCAGAGGAGAGAGCTTTTCTTAACATTTGACGACAAAATAAGTGAGAAGAGTCTTCATAGTGTGTGTATAACAAGCCAGAACTTGGTGCGTGATGAAAATGCCATCAGAGGGGGTCTCAGAGTGGGGGCAAGCTATGGGCAGTTTTGGGCGGCTTGAATACACAGAGGCGCAACTTCCAGCAAAGCGGCTTGGGCCGAAATAAATAATAATAATAATAATAATAATAACTCTTATATAGCGCCGTTGTCCTGGCGCAGCAGGACTCACAGCGCTTTACAAAAAACATACATACAATAATCATGAAGAAAATGCAAGTGAGTCTGTCCTCCCGTGGCGATACAGGGAGTGGGGTATTTCATACAAATAGTTCCCCCACCTTCTGGAAGCTCTGTGCTTGCAACTTCCTCTAATCTGTCACTCTTTGACTCTGCCTTTTCCTTGAGCTTACTGTCATCTACTGTCTTTCTGCCTTCCAGATTTCACTACTCCCCGATCTTCAGTCTGCTGGAACAGGCAGCAGAACATATTCTTGGAACGCTGCAACCGATTTTCTAATTTTCCGGAACAAAATGAATACGGACCTACCATGAAAAAGAGAGAAAAGGAACAAGAAAAAAAGGAGGAAAGGAAGGAAAAAAAGGGGCTAAAAATGAAGGCGGAAGTGGTGGTGGGTTGCATGATGAGTGAGCAAGATAGCGGAGAGCGGGTGAATGATTGGGTGTGGTGTGAGAGTTACATAATTGTTTTAATGTAAATGTATCAGGGGTGGGATTTGACCAAAGAAAAAAAAAAAGGAAAACTAGATTTTCAACAACCCGCGGCCCACCCCCTGAACAAAATTTGATTAATAATAAACAAATACAATAAAAGCCTATAAAATGGGTTGGCATGAATGTGATTGTAAGACTGTATGTGATTTCATTAATTAATTTAAAAAATAATGAACGGACAGGTGTTGAAATTTTTAAAAATGCAACCACTCTCCGGGCTATTTTTGTGCCTTTAACTTGGATCGATGGATGAATGGTGTGCAAATAATAAAAGAATACTCATCCAAAGACATTTAGACACTGGCATCTTTGGAATTATCGGGTAATTTGTAATAAAGGTAGGCCTAATCGAAGTCAAGTCTTTGATTGTTAGCCGTAACCGTAGCAAGATCGGTTTCCGCGAACATCGGCGTCGATTTTCGATATTGCGATGATTTTGTTGCTCAATTTCGTTAGAAAAGCTTTATTAGTACCTTCAGTCATTAATTCTTTGTCGATTTTAGTATAAAACAAGCAGAAAAAAGCAAAATACCTGGAAATGTTCGCGATCGCACAGAGAAATTCACTCGGCCGGCCGCCAAGTTGCAACTCGGCAACATCGCGATCAATTTTCACTTTGTTTTCCGTTGAAAAGTTCAAAATTCTCACATCATCGTACTCGCCAATGATAATATAATCTAAACTGACTCATTTCAAGCCCTAATTACGATCTCTACCATCAAAAATCTGCCTGGAAAGCTCTTCGAATGGACAGTAAAAAATCTGGTCGCCATTTGTATTCTCTTCAGTCTGACCCCAAAATAGATCGACCCAAATTTTAAAAAAATTTCACCCCTTTATCCAATGAAAATACCGCATTTAATGCATGTGATGTCAAGCGCAACCCCTTTTTTGATGACGTAGTGTGGTAGGTACACAAGTATTCAATGATTGGCCGCTATATTAAGTGCTTTGTGATGTCATGTGGGCTTCCCGGAATATTCCGGGAGCCGCTATTGGCTCTAGGGGGGGGCTATCCCGGATCAATACGGGAACAGCGCTACTAGGGTTAAATAATTTTATTTTTTTTTTGGCCGGAATTTTTTTTTTCCAATGTCGGATTTTTTTTTTTTTAAACCGGATTTCCGGCAAAAAACGGACAAAATCCCACCCCTGATGTATGTTTCATATTTTTATTTTGATATATCTCATTTTATTTTACACGGCGGAAGAGAAGTTTCCATGTGCGTTGTACAATGCCAATAAAGAAACTTATGACTTATGATGGTAGGCATCTCTGCTATTGTGTGACTGCGCATCGGACAAAAATATACGAGAGGTTCGCCTTGTTATAATAAAACAGGTGCACCTTAGAGTAAAAATACAACCACATGATAAATTAACCCTTTCACCGCCAGCCATTTTTCAGCCAAAATTCTTAGTGTAATTTACCTGGATGAAGAAAAGTTGGCGTCTGCAATACTATGAATCTGCCTATGACATGTATCAAATAAGGCCTGTGCTTATCTCCCCAAATTAACATTAGGTCGTTGGATAACAGTTGCTAATTTCAAGCCTTTTAGTGACATGGGTGTTCAATCAGTGTGGTGCAAAAATGCGACGTCGGCGGTGAAAGGGTTAAATTTTGCTTGTTTGGTCGAGACTCACCGTTAGCGTGAAGACCTCGCTGTCGTCAGCCTTGCGTTTGCGGCTGACGCTGGTGATGGTGGTGTTGAGGGAGTACTTGGGCATTACGCCTGAGGCAGACACTGCACCCCCGCCGCCAGGGCTGCCTGTTACAGCAGTAATAATAGATAGCATTAATATAGTGTAACGGTCAACAGCTGTGAGGGAGGCACCACACCTGAGGCAGACACTGCACCGCTGCCAGGGCTGCCTGTTACAGCAGTAATAATAGATAGCATTAATATAGTGTAATGGTCAACAGCTGTGAGGGAGGCACCACACCTGAGGCAGACACTGCACCCCCGCCACCAGGGCTGCCTGTTACAGCAGTAATAATATAGCATTAATATAGAATAACGGTCAACAGCTGTGAGGGAGGCACCACACCTGAGGCAGACACTGCACCCCCGCCACCAGGGCTGCCTGTTACAGCAGTAATAATATAGCATTAATATAGAATAACGGTCAACAGCTGTGAGGGAGGCACCACACCTGAGGCAGACACTGCACCGCTGCCAGGGCTGCCTGTTACAGCAGTAATAATAGATAGCATTAATATAGTGTAATGGTCTACAGCTGTGGGGGAGGCACCACACCTGAGGCAGACACTGCACCGCTGCCAGGGCTGCCTGTTACAGCAGTAATATCACATAGCATTAATATAGTGTAATGGTCAACAACTGTGGGGGAGGCACCACACCTGAGGCAGACACTGCACCCCCGCCACCAGGGCTGCCTGTTACAGCAGTAATATCACATAGCATTAATATAGTGTAATGGTCAACAGCTGTGAGGGAGGCACCACACCTGAGGCAGACACTGCACCGCTGCCAGGGCTGCCTGTTACAGCAGTAATAATAGATAGCATTAATATAGTGTAATGGTCAACAGCTGTGAGGGAGGCACCACGCCTGAGGCAGACACTGCACCGCTGCCAGGGCTGACTGTTATACCAACAATACTTTGCCCTTTCTTCTTTTTGTTTAGAGGTGTGTGTGTGTTAACACAAAACAATTGATGGTAAAAGGGGACATACACACATAAGACAAGTCAGAGGCCAACGGCGCTACTTGCTAAATCTTATTTCCATGGGTTAAAGGGACACTAAAAGTAGAGCTTTTTTCTTCTTCTAAAAGTTAAACTAAATTTTATTAAATGGCTGCTCATGTAGAAAAGATCACAGACACAGATCATGGACTTTGTGCACAGTGTTTCCCATAACGCGCATTTGTGCGTCCCTGAAGCACTGAAATCTCAAAGGGACTCTTTAATTTCAGTGCTGTGCGTCCCAGGGATGCACACATTTTTCACAGATCAAGTTTAACGTCTCACTCAGTTGGTCTCCCCCGGGGGGTCTTTTGTATAAATAATTCCCCACATTCTGGAAGTTCTGTGCTTGTAACTTCCTCTAATCTGCCACTCTGTTTGACTCTGCCTTTTCCCTTTGCTTACTGTCATCTACTATCTTTCTGCCTTACCGGTGGTCCATTCTCCTGCCTTTTTTCACAAAACACTTTCAAAAACATTTCTTCCAGCCAAAGTCAGGCTTGCTGGGCCTATTTCTTAGTTAGGCGCATAACGGCAGCATGACGCATCTGCGCTCATAATTGACAGGAAACTGTCTGAGCGATCGAAGAAGAAGAAAGAAGAACTCAGTTGATTTTTGACGACACCGACTCGAGAGGTCTCGCTATCATCGTGGAGGGGTCGGGGTCGTCCAGCTCCCCGTATGGATGCACGAGGCATCCACCCACTGCCCCAACTTTGAATACAAGTTCAACAACCGACAAATGCAATGACTGACCTTTTTGAAGTTTCTCCTTCAAGGCCACCCGCTCGTCCTGCTTGCGGTCTCGGCCGGGGCAGGCGCAGATTCTGACCTCCACGGCCCGGCGGCCCAGCACCAACTGGTTGTGCTCCAGGGTGAACACGATGTGGATGGGGCGCCGGTTCGGGCCCCCAACGCACGACCCCAGGCACATGAACTGTAAGTAACAAAGAAACTAATACTGTAACATTCCTAGGTACAAATAAAGATAGAAACTTCTGCTGCTACAATGATCACCATGTGAATAGGGCGCTGGCTTGGGCCCCCAACGCACGACGACCCAGGCACATGAACTGTAAGCAACACAGAAACTAATGCTGTAACATGCCTACAAATAAAGATAGAAACTTCTGCTGCTACAATGATCACCATGTGAATAGGGCACTGGTTTGAATTGGACCCCCAACACACGACGACCCAGGCACATGAACTGTAAGCAACACAGAAACTAATGCTGTAACATGCCTACAAATAAAGATAGAAACTTCTGCTGCTACAATGATCACCATGTGAATAGGGCGCTGGTTTGGACCCCCAACGCCAACGACCAAGGCACATACAAGGGTGCAACTACACAAAACGAAAAAACCTGAAAGGCCAGGAGCTAGGGGTATAATGTCCCCCTGCAGCTGAAGAAAAATTTGATTTATGAAGGTATTTTAGTTTGCTTCTTCAACAATTTATACAAATACTTATTTTAAAGTTTGAAAACTACAGTAGACACACAAAGATCTTGTTTGACAAATAAACAAAAAGGACATTCCTTTTCTGGTAAAAATATATTAAAATTCAAAAACAGGAAATCCTTGTATACCAGGAAAAGTTGCACCCATGCACATGAACTGCTAACAACAGAAAAACTAAACAGTAAGAGAAGGCCGTGTATCGCCCCTGGGATAGATGGATGACATATTTCCACATAGCAATGCAAAAAAGGAAAAAAAGGCGCTGCACTAATGGTGACGCACTCTACTGCTGGGAACAGCCCAAATTTCACAGAGACAGGGGAATGAGGTGTACACAAGAAAAAGAAAAGCCCTGCGTTTGTATATTCTTCTTCACTCAGACACTCCCGCCTTGGAATAAGGCTGTGTCAGACCAATTGACATAAGCTAGAACACCAAGGCTACATCAAAATGTTATGCTCTGCATCTAGTTATGCGGGGATTGTCTTTAGCCATGGCAAGCTCCTAGCACAACATCATACGTCCAAAATCCTCCGAAGTCGGAGTGTGACTGCCCATGTGGCGGAGTAATCAAAAAACGGTCACACACGTAATCAGTAATGTTCTTATCTCTAGCTGGTGCATTTGTACCATGCGTTCAATTGCTTTAGCTGTTGGGATTAACCCTGGAGTCTTTAAGCCAGGGAACGACAACAAAACAAACTCAGACACAAGATTCCTGTCATATGAATGCAGATGCAGTTAGAAGTATTTAGACCCAGTATGTCCGTCTATGGCACGAGAACATCTTTGCAGGAACAATGTACCAGAAAGGCAGAAAGAAGATGACAGCAAGCAGAGGGATAAGGCAAGAGTCAAAGAGAGTGGCAGATTAGAGGAAATAATGAAGAAGATATTAAAGACCACGCACGTCAAGTGTCACATTCCCTCTTATGCTAGGAAGATTTCTTAAGATTCCTTACTAGCTATAACAGGGAAAACACGGGAAAACCGTGATTTTTACACGTGACGTGTAGGATCTTTAACCTTTTCATTCAAACTGAAAATTCACTACTCGCGCCTAGCTTTTCACCAAGATTAGAGGAAGTTATAATTAATAATCACAGAACGTTCAGAAGGCGGGGGAACTATTTGTACGAAGGGCCCCACAGTAGGGGGCACTTGCATATAAGCGCGAGCATTATTACCTGGAACAGGTTGGTGACCCACTCTGACCCGGCCTGGGGCATCTCGTAGGGGATGACGACGGAGTGCCTGCAGGTGGCGCTGTCCTCCACATAGTGGGCCGTCTTGTGTTCGCAGCGCACCAGGTGGTTGGCCGCCTTCACCCCCTTCTTCTGGTCCTCGCTGGCGTGGTTGGGGCACCGCTTCACCACCTGGGAGGACACCACAACACAACACAATGCTGCACCAGATGGTTGGCTGCCTTCACCCCCTTCTTCTGGTCCTCGCTGTCATGGTTGGGGCACCGCTTCACCACCTGGGAGGACACCACAACACAACACAATGCTGCACCAGATGGTTGGCTGCCTTCACCCCCTTCTTCTGGTCCTCGCTGGCGTGGTTGGGGCACCGCTTCGCCACCTGGGAGGGGGGAGGAGACACCACAACACAGACCTGTTTACCCGTATAATGAACCTGGAATTTTGCCACAGAATTTGAGGGAAAAAAACAGAATTCACATCGCAATGTCGCTTATGCCGCCATGCGAAATTTTGAAGTCCACGTTGCAGTACTTGCAGTGTGCATGCTCGTCTCCCAAACGCGAACTTGTTATTCCTGGCACTTTGAAATACTTTTGAGAAAACTTCTGCTTCACTTTTGGCCGTTTCACCCTATCACTGCTGTCATTTGTCAAAGATTTCCACAAGACGTTCAATGCTGCACTTGGTCATCTTCAATATGGAAAGTGACAATGGCGTGGTTGGGGCACTGCTTCACCACCTGGGGGGGGGGGGACACCACAACACAAGATGTTCAATGCTGCACTTGGTCAGACAGACAAGAGACAGACTGTTACCTCTTGGCAGTGCTCTGGTTTGCTGAACACAGGCATGGCCCTGATCACTGCCCCGTTCTGAAAAGAGAGACAGAGAGAGAGACAGACAATCACCTCTTGGCAGTGCTCTGGCTTGCTGAAGACAGGCATGGCCCTGATCACTGCCCCGTTCTGAAAAGAGAGACAGAGAGAGAGAGACAGACAGACACATAGACAGAGACAGACAATCACCTCTTGGCAGTGCTCTGGTTTGCTGAACACAGGCATGGCCCTGATCACTGCCCCGTTCTGAAAAGAGAGACAGAGAGAGAGAGACAGACAGACACATAGACAGACAATCACCTCTTGGCAGTGCTCTGGTTTGCTGAAGACAGGCATGGCCCTGATCACTGCCCCGTTCTGAAAAGAGAGACAGAGAGAGAGAGACAGACAGACACATAGACAGACAATCACCTCTTGGCAGTGCTCTGGCTTGCTGAAGACAGGCATGGCCCTGATCACTGCCCCCTGGGGGGCTGTGGTCTCCGTTCTGAAGCGAACTGGACATGTGGTGGACATGCGGACGTAGAGCTTCTTTAAGCTGGGAGAATGCTGCAATGATTGATAGCACGATAATATAGTCACAGAGAGAGAGAGAGAGAGAGAGAGAGAGAGAGAGAGAGAGAGAGAGAGAGAGAGAGAGAGAGAGAGAGAGAGAGAGAGAGAGAGAGAGAGAGAGAGAGAGAGAGAGAGAGAGAGAGAGAGAGAGATTTTAGGAGAGAGAGAGAGAGAGAGAGAGAGAGAGAACACGGGAACACGGGAAAAGATTCAGAGCCTTTGGCCCCTGTGAAGGGGGGAACAATAAATAGAGAGAGAGAGAGATATCAGTAACCTGACTTTATATCTCTTTTATTATGCAAGGATTGAGATTTTAGGCCAGGCCTAATCTTACAATCTGTCCTGATACACCAAAACGAAATTTAACTATACTTTTTTTCAAAAACATATCTAAATCAGATTTTAAGTAAAACTGAATATCATGTCCATCAACAATATTTCTATAAATATTATATCTATTACTCGTTTCAATATGATTATGCCACACTTGAGAGAGAGAGAGAGAGAGAGAGAGAGAGAGAGAGAGAGAGAGAGAGAGAGAGAGAGAGAGAGAGAGAGAGAGAGAGAGGTGGGGGGGAGCTTAATGGTATTTGTGGGCTGAAAAATGGCTGGCGGAGAAAGGGTTAAGACTAGGACCACGGACGCAACACACACACAACCAAACAATCATGAGAATATAGACTCGCTTCATTAACACGAGTGAGCCAAAAAGGAGAGAGAAGAAAGAAACAGAGAGTGCGATAAACTGAAAGAGAGACAGGGAAACATATTGAGAGAGACAAAGATGACGTGAGGTAAAAAAAATAAAAATAATAATATATGGAACTTTTTTTGGGAGGGGTGGTGATAGATAAGAGTAAAGACATGTCGTGGGAGAAATTCAAAAACCTCGTATCTCAATTTTGGTAGTTTTGAGAAAATTAAAAAAAAAAAGCTTTAAGAATTAACCGCATTGATCACAATTGATTAACTATGATGAATATGTTGTTCAAGCTATTGCAAGTTCAGTCCTGCATTTCTTTAAAACATTTTTTTTAAGACTTGAAAAGAAAGAAGATATGACTGAGGTTTGACTGAGGTTTTTGTCCTTAACTAGATCTGAGTTTGGGACTTACGAGTTTTTCTTCTATTTTCACAACCTCATTTACCCCAGATAGAAAGTCGTTAGAGATACGAGCTTTTGGTGGAAGGTGGAGGGGAAAATTAGAGAACTGACTATGTATCTAACTCAAACCCCCCAAAAATCGAGATATGAGGTTTTTTAATTTCACCGATGATGTTCTTTGTTAACCCTCTTGTGCCTGACGCTCTGTGCTCTCAATCACCTCTGAAATCCTAACCCAAGGGACGTCACTCCATACAAAAGGCGGGGTAGCGTCAGAAAAATAATAAAATAAAACATACCCTACCAGATTTTTTGTTGTTTTTTTGTTTTGAATGTATTGCCGAGATGTCTGTCCGATTTGCAAAATGAATTTCAAGATGTTATGGGGATGCATGGCTCCACAAAAAAAATCAAAATGCCAAAGTGTATTCGCAAACTGCATTCACTAGTCATTCACTGCCTACTTTTGCAGACTGTTGAAGCCTAAGACGACTGAAATGGAAATGTAGATCAAAATCATTCACTTACCCTTTCACTTCACGATCTTATAATTCCTATCTTTCACAAAAAAAGGAATTTTCATCGCTGTCATCACTCAGTGGATGCAATAACGACTCATCATCCATGATGTAAAAGTCGGGAAAATGCCGATGTCAGTAACACGACTTCAAAAATTCGCATCGATCGAACAAACACAAGCTCGCTGCCGAAATAGGTCAGAATACACTCCTTACTCATCACTTCGCGATCTCATAAGTCCCATCTTTCACAAAAATAGAACTATTCATCGCTTTCCTCAGTCAATGGACGCCATAACTGTTCGTCATCCATATTGGAAAAATCGCGAAAATGCCGAAGTCGGTCACTAATTTTCAAAAATTCATATCTTTCAAACCAATCGGCCTAGAAGCCATTGCAAGCAAGTGTAATCTATAGCGAAAGCGAGGCTGAAGCGCTCACGTGATTGCCATGTGATAGAAACAAAATGGAAGCGCCCAAACCGGCCACGTGGAATCCGTACGTTCCTGAACGTTCTAGACGTTTCCGATCCAAATTTTTTGGGAACGTTCACGACCGTTCACCGCACAAGAGAGTTAATTATCCAAGAAAACGCACAAACTGAGCAAACAACTTACTGTCCATGTGGTGGACTTTGTCTCCTTGGACGGTGCAAAGGATATCTCAAAGCTGTACTGTCCAGGATAGTCTGAACTGCACACATAATAATAATAATAATAATAGTCAGTCATTTACATAACGCTTTATCACAAATGAGCCCAAAGCGCTTTACAATCAATTCTTCATCAACAAGAAGACAACACAAATCGTATTTAAGAACAACGCATACAAAGCAACTCCCCCCCCCCCCCCCCCCTCTCCCTCACACACACTTATTTATCGACACCGACTCATTATTCATCTTTCATTCAGTAAGCCACAGCAACTGAGTTGTATGGACTGACCACATACACCAACACAGATACACAAACAATAAAGGATACACATACCAGACCTGTTTACCCCAGGTACACAAATCTTGAATAGTCTGGATAGCTGGAATGAATGAGTAGCTTGGTGCAAAATGTGTAGTTTTATTCATTGAACCATCTAACAATCGTCACTGAAAATGAGTAGTAAAGAGCATTATTTCCAATTTTGAAGAGTAGAAGAGGTCCAAAATGAGTAGAATGCTACTCGAAAAGAGTAGAGTAAACAGGTCTGACATACACACACACACAATGTACGCAGGCAGAAACAGACACATACACATGTATGCATACATAACCCACAAAACCAAAACATACACGCACGCATACATTAGCAAGGGTTAAACCTGACGGTTTTCAAAAAAAGGAAATGGGGCAGGGGTCCAGGGGCTGCCTAGGGCTCGGCGAGGTATTGGGGTGTCAGGGGGGCGTTTCACCTCTTGGTCAACAGGAAAACATGCTAGCTACGGGGTTTACACTTGGCAGGACACGGACCAGCAAGCACTTCCGTTTCCGTTAAAGCAAAACCGAAACCCATTTCTATGCGGCAATCTGGTTTTCGCTTACTGCAAAACTGTTTTTTTCCTGTTTTTATTATGTTTTTGTTGTTGAAATTTTTCCAAAAACGGATTTCAGTCTGTACCAATTTTTGAAAAAAAAGGATTTAAGTCTACCAATTTAAAAAAAAAAAGAATTTCCTTCCTGAGAAGGAAGCAGTTTAAGCCAGGCAGTAGTGAATTAATACTTCCATTAGCGCTAAACGCTGGACACATTGTTAACTCTTCTAGCACCAAGGGTGAATATATTCGCCCAAGACATCACTCTGCATTCCCACCAAATGCAGAGACATCCACTGCCAAGCACCCTGCCATATGTTTGTCTGTTTTTAGAGCTTTTGTCACTGTTTCTGTGTTAACCCTCTGGCATTTATTCCGGCCAAAACCGCCCATCCGGAAGTTGCCTCTGTGTATTCAAGCCACCCAAAACCGCCCATAGCTTGCCCCCACTCTGAGACACCCCCCTGATGGCATTTTCACCACGTATTAGGTTCTGGCTTGTTTTGCACACACTGTGAAGAAGCTTCTCATTTGCAATGAAGTGATAGTAACTGTATTGAGCTCTGTGTGCTTCAAAAGACAAATATTCCCGAAAATTGTGTGAAAGAATCTGAACGCTAGAAGAAGTTTTTTCTGTAACAAATGCGAATGCAAAAGGGTTAAAACAATGCTTGCCCACTCAAAAGAAATAGTTACTGTATTTTACGGAGTACAAGGCGCACCGTTATAAGGCGCAACCCCTCAAATTTTACACAAAATGCAGATTCTGTTACAATAGTTTCTTACTATATTATCAGTCACATTGTAAGGCGCAGGGGTCTCAGTCTAGGAAAAAAGTATCGCCGTATAGTCCGAAAAATAGGTACTTCCCTCTTGTCGGTTAAAATGCAACAGACAACCAAGAACGTCAAAAAATACATGGCGCTATAAGAGTTAAATTAAGCTTTTCAAAACAACCTTCTTTTTGGGGGGGGGGGGGGGGTTGTCATTTTGGTGGAAATTTGCAGTTTGGCGGACAATTCCCATGCCTGGCACATTCCTTAAGAGGGTCCCTTTTGCTTATAGTGCTTCATAGACCCTCAAATGGGGGTAATTGGGAGCCCTGAAATTAGGTACTCATTTAAAAAACATAATTGTGTATGCTAAAATTTGCAAGCATAAGTGTGATTCTGTGTGTGTGTGTGTGTTGTGTGTGTGTGTGTGTTGTGTGTGTGTGTGTGTGTGTGTAGGTGTGGGTGCCTGCCTTGGTGCAAGTTTGAAATTTCATGTACATGAACTTTTAACTTAACCTAGTACTTAACCCTTAAGTCCCTATATAAGAAATGCACTAAGTCAAACTCTCTTCCCTGTAAGGACTAGCTAGAAACGAGGAAAAATTGGGTATGTTCACTGAAATGGCTATAAAATGGTTGTTTGTGAATGGATTGCTATGAAACTTGGAAGTGTTGTTGATAAGATATGTTGCTTTACACATGAAAGATGCCATTTGTGAGAAAAATGTTTTGTTGTGTTTTACTTGTAATTAATTACATAATTATTAAAAAAAATTACAGGTGTGTTCAATAAAGATGAAAAAAACCCAACTTGTGTTTTGTGTGTGTGGGTGAAGTTCATGCATACAGTCATTCACTCACATGAACAGACAAACACCACAGGGACAAAAACATTTGTCACTGACCTTTATATTGACAGGTGATCAGGTAATAATAATCCAAAGCACTTGGCACATTTCCGCTCACAAACACAAAACTTTTTTCACAGAACATACTTTATAATCATCCAAGAATCACTGAATATTCCACAATAATAGTCACATATTGTCACTGGAAGCGAGAAACAAGTGTCACATGTCAGGTGTCACACATAAGTACAGGTGAGCGCAGGTAAGTAGGTACAGGTGAGTATTTACAGTGATGTCCCGAGGCCCTGGTCATAGACCTATTAAAATCTTAAATGTCCTATTGTGTTCTCCCCTGTCAGGACAAATGGATGATTAAATTTGTAACACTGGCACGCTTTGTCCTATTGACTTCTTCAAGAGCCGGGACATTGTTCTCTTGATTTATCTCGTCTCAGGACAGTTTGTCCTGTCACATTTCGATCCTCAGTGCATCACTGTATTTACACACAAACTGTCAGTC
>JAGGCT020001258.1:0-20000 GCA_017654935.2 Phymorhynchus buccinoides
TTTAACAGAGGCTCTGATAATGTGGTTTTCACTGGTTTTTATTTCCCTGGGATTGGTTTTGACACCGGGTTTGGGGGAGCATTGTCACTAATGGGACTGGTTTTCAAAATTCCTAGCGCGATCACTGACTATCATCAACATTGACCACTGACCAGTCATGCAGGGAGGGGTTGTTGCTGGCCACATGGAACCTCCCCACCTGAAGCAGGGCTGACCCTACCTCTACAACACTATCATTAACAGTGACCACTGACCATTCATGCAGGGAGGGGTTGTTGTTAGCCACATGGTACCTCTCCACCTGCAGTGGTCAGGGCTGACCCTAACTACAACACATCAACAGTGACCACTGACCAGCGCAGCGTCATGCAGGGACGGGTTGTTGTTGGACACGTGGAACCTCTCCACCTGGAGCAGGGCTGACCCTAACTCTACAACACATTAACAGTGACCACTGACCAGCGCAGCGTCATGCAGGGACGGGTTGTTGTTGGACACGTGGAACCTCTCCACCTGGAGCAGGGCTGACCCTAACTCTACAACACATTAACAGTGACCACTGACCAGCGCAGCGTCATGCAGGGAGGGGTTGTTGTTAGCCACATGGAACCTCCCCGCCTGGAGCAGGGCTGACCCTAACTCTACAACACATCAACAGTGACCACTGACCAGCGCAGCGTCATGCAGGGAGGGGTTGTTGTTAGCCACATGGTACCTCTCCACCTGCAGTGGTCAGGGCTGACCCTAACTCTACAACACTATCATCAACAGTGACCACTGACCAGCGCAGCGTCATGCAGGGAGGGGTTGTTGTTGGACACGTGGAACCTCTCCACCTGCAGTGGTCAGGGCTGACCCTAACTCTACAACACATTAACAGTGACCACTGACCAGCGCAGCGTCATGCAGGGACGGGTTGTTGTTGGACACGTGGAACCTCTCCACCTGGAGCAGGGCTGACCCTAACTCTACAACACATCAACAGTGACCACTGACCAGCGCAGCGTCATGCAGTGACGGGTTGTTGTTGGACACGTGGAACCTCTCCACCTGGAGCAGGGCTGACCCTAACTCTACAACACATCAACAGTGACCACTGACCAGCGCAGCGTCATGCAGGGAGGGGTTGTTGTTGGACACGTGGTACCTCTCCACCTGGAGCAGGGATGAGTCTTCGGGAAGCTGAAAGCCGCCCATGTCCAGCTCCCTGTTGGTGATCTGCGTGAAGTCGCTGAAAACAGACAGAAAGGTCCAGATGAGATGTTCAGGTGGAGTTATGTCCCTTAGCCCAGGGTTCGATTTGAAAGCATTTTGCAAGTCACTCTCTCACATGCGAACGGCAAAAAATATTTATAGACGATTCCTTCTATTTGATCAAGGGAAATAGGCGTAGGAAATAGGAATCTGCGGAAGGACCACCAGAAGAACTCATACTATACAAATGTACAAATTTTTTTCTGACAATAGCATGACACTTTTATTACAAAGCGCACCCCCATTCCCACCCCAGATTTTACACTTAATTCAGATTCTGCTACTATATTTTCTTACTATATTATGTCATAAGAAACATCGAAGCACATTCTGGGGGGAAACATTGCAAAATATTAAACCAAAAAAAGGTACACCTTTGGGTGATTATCAGACCCACAACACACATCATTTATTTAACTAAACTAGCGCAACACCGAGTACCAGTAACGCCTAGTAACAATAACGCCTAGTAACAGTAACGCCAAGTTCTGGTAACGCTGAGTACAGCAAATTTGAAGCGATTCGGTTAAGAAACGGTGGAGTCGTATAGTGCGCGCGTTTCTGAACCGATTCGCTTCCGGTTTGGTACACTGATAGTCCCCGTCCTCGGTCATCTACCTGCCAAATTCGAAGGCAATCGGCCCAGAAACGGCGGAGATACAGGCGCCGAGAGGCCGGCGGATGCGCGTTTCGCGTATTTGCGAAACCGCGCAAATGACATGGCCGCCTCGGTTGCCGTTGCCATCGCCCCGTTAGGGTTCACAGCAAATTTGAAGCGATTCGGTCGAAAAACGGCGGAGTTATAAGGCCCGTTTTGTGTTTCAGACACACACACACACACGGACAGTTGGCTTTTTACTATATGATAAGTTAGGGTTTTTTTAAGTACAAAAAAAGTTCTTCAAATCTTTTTCTCCTGAACATTTGGTTAATGTTCTAAAAGTTATTTTCTAAAATTTGGAATGTCAAGTTTTGTCATGGGTACATTACTAATAACTTCAAGCAATACCAATATAGTAATAATTGTAACGTTTTTTTAACACAACTTTTAATACTTACAGCCACTTTAAATAGTGCATTCTTATCTGGATTGTTTGTATAAAGTTTCTAAAGCAAAGTACATGAAAATAATCATTTTCCCATCAAAACACATTTTTGAAAATGTTCTCTTTCAAAAGTTCATTGATCTTTCAAAACTAGAATTAACTTCTTTTTCTTCGGCATTCCCAGGCCATACGGCCATAATGGGTAAGGTTCATATGTGTCCGGTTTTCAGTTTACTGGTCTCCCCGCTGCATACGGCCGACACATTCCGATTTCTGAGCTCAAAGGAGAAAAAGTATTTCGAGGATTTTTTTTTTTTAAAGGCAGGAGAATGGGCCAATAAGTCAGAAAGATAGCAGATGATAGAAAGCAAAGGGAAAAGGCAGAGTCAAAGAGAGTGACAGATTAGGGGAAGCTTCAAGCACAGAACTTCCAGAAGGTGGGGGAACTATTTTTACGAAAGACCCCCCGGGGAGAATAACTTCTTTTGTTGTAGTGTGCGGTTAACTAATTCAAGGCCTTCAGTGAAGATCAAGGCCATGCGCATGTGGCAAATGACCTATTGTTGTAAGCAAGTCTAAAGCAATACATACAATCATGCCAAGTACAAAATGTTGGAAAACTATTGCAAAATACTTATATCGAGAATTCCTTACACGATGACCATCTAGCACCAGGGTGGATGCATTCGCCTAGTACATCACTCCACACTTCCACCAAATGCAACTTAAACATTCACTGCCAAGTACCCTGCCATGTGTTTGTCTATGCTTACAGCTTATGGCAGTGATTTTTCTGTTAAAGCAAAGCATGCGTACTCAAAACAGAAAAAGTTACTTCCCTCTTGTCAATTGACAACAGACAACCAAGAATGTAAAAAACATACACGGCACTAGAAGTAGAAGCAGAGCTTCAGGTTGCTTTCAGACTTCATGGGTCATATGACCCATGGCTGCTCAAAATGAGGGACCCATTTTCAAAATGATGGGTCACTTAAGCGGCGCAATGGCTTCATCAACCCTTTCACCGCCAATGTCGCATTTATGCACCACAATGGTTTAACACCCATGTCGCTAATAGGCATCAAATCAGGGCCTGTTATCCAAATACCCTTTTTTCTTAATTTTGGGAGGTAAGGAGTCTAATGCTATACATTTCACAGAAAAAATCCCAATATTGCAGATAATTTTTTCCTCTACTCAGTTAAATTTAATAGTATTCTTTGGCTGAAAAATGGCTGGCGGTGAAACGGAAAGGGTTAATGAAATGGCTGCCAAACTGGATGCGCCAAACTGGCGCACCCCAACGTATTGATGTGTGTTTTCAACGATAAATATGCGTCATTGGCGCGGGACGACGACAATCTGAAGCTCTGTAGAAGAGTAAAAAAAAAAGTTCATTGTTCTGCCTTCTTACTTTTCATCGACAGTGTTCAGCGTCTGCCACAGGTAGTCGAAAGTTTCCTGCGACATGGGGTTGGGGGGGGTGCTATCGAACGACGTTTGTGACATCTCCGCTCCCACATCAGATCTAAAATCCCTGGAAAAAAAACAACCACATACACATTTTCCTTAATAAACACTAGTAACGGTAACGCCTAGTAACGGTAACGCAAAGTACTGGTAACGCTGAGTACAGCAAAGTTGAAGCAGACCTGTTTACCCTTATAATCAAAAACCCGGAATTTGCCACACAAAAAAACGGAATTTGAGAACAAAAACCGGAATTCACATGATCTGTACACGACTCGCGATAAAGCGGTTTCTTCTTCTTCTCCTTTCCGCGAATATCGGCGTCGATTTTCAATATTGTGATGATTTCTTGGCTCAATTTCGCCAGAAAAGTTTTATTAGTAAATTCAGTCACTAATTCTTAGTAAATTTTAGTATAAAACAAGCTGGAAAAAGCAAAATACCTGGAAATGTCCACGATCGGACAGAGAAAAATCACTCAGCCGCGGATCGGCGGATGCGAAGTTGCAACTCGGCGCCATCGCGATCAATTTTCACTTCATTTTCCGTTGAAAACTTCAAAATTCTCACATCATCGTATTTTCCAGTGATAATATAATCTAAATTGACTCATTTCAAGCCCTAATTACAATCTCTACCATTAAAAAACTGCCTGGAAAGCTCTTCGAATCAACAGTAAAAGTCTGACCGCCATTTGCTCAGTCCCGAAATAGATCGACCAAAATAAAAACATTATTTCATTCTTTAACCAATGAAAATGCAGCATTTAATGCATGACGTCAAGCACAACCCCTTTTCTGATGACGTAGTGTGTTAGGTACACGTTTCGGTCAACCCTTGCGTCTTTTACTACGAACGGAAACAAATAATAGACGGTTTTTCGAAATCCGGAATTTTCAGCGTTCACCCGGAATTTACTATTTTACCCGGAATTTTAGCAAATTTCCGGAATAATTCCGGCTAAACCGGAATGGTAAACAGGTCTGTTGAAGCGATTCGGTTAAGAAACGGCGGAGTTATAAGGCCCCGTTTCCTGTTGGCGCTGAGTGTGACGCGCTCTCCCGATTCTCTTGAAATTTGCTGCCAGGTTTTGCCCCGGCCACAGCAAGCCTGACAGCAAATTTGAAGTGATTCACTTAAGAAACAGCGGAGTTATTTGTGAAAAGGTGAAGCGGCGTATATCACACACACTGATAGTCACCGTCCCTGGTCATCTACCTGCCTAATTTGAAGGCAATCGGTCCAGACATGTCGGAGATACGGGCGCCGAGAGTCCGGCGGATACGTGTTTCGCGCATTTGCCAAACCGCGCAAATGACACGGCCGCCTCGGTTGCCGTTGCCATCGTCCCGTTAGGGCTCACAGCAAATTTGAAGCGATTCAGTTAAAACTTATAAGGCCCGTTTTGTGTTTCAGACAGACAGACAAACACACACACGGACACTTGGCTTTTTACTATATGATTATTATCTCTCTCAGTCTCTTTCTCTCTCGTTTTGTTTCTGTTAACCAAAAGACTGTAAAGTCATTGTCAGTTCAATTTTTTATTTCTTTTGCTACTGCCGCTTGCTAGTACTTTTTCTAAAATATTGTTAATGTAGTTTGCCTTCTAAAAAAGGGCAGTCAAGCAAACACAATACATGTACATGATCAGATGCATGCCTCTTTTAGCACATGCCATTAGGCAACAACAACAAAAAAGTCTGTTTCCGGTAACCCGACCGAGCCTAGTTTTTGCTGCCGACCCTAATTTTTTGTGTGGACAAGTTTTAAAAAAAGAAGCAATTTGAGCAGATGATGCAAGGGAAACAACCATTGCACTCTCACTCGGCGTAGTCAAGTGAAGGACCATTACTCGCGCAGACTTTCGTGATCAACATCCGCCAACACAATGGCGGGCGCAAGGCACGCGATTGCCATTTCTATGTCTAAATGCGATCATGCGGATGCAGTGAAATCAATTGGTACATTTCCATCAGCGTACTTATGTGAAAAACAGTCAAGTGGTAAAGATAATCTGTTGATTGATACTCACATTCACATGTTTCAGAAAATACGGCAAAAATCTTCCACCGCGAAGAAAATAAAATAATAAAAAAAATTGAAAGCCTACCTACCTACCTACCCTATTTTGGGGGGCCATGTTCTCGGAAACAGACATCTTTTTTTATTTGGCCTTAACCCTTTCAGTTTCACCGCCAATGTCGCATATGAAACACAATGGTTTACCACCCATGTTACTAAAAGGCATCAAATCAGGTCCTGTCATCCAAAGATCCTATTTTCTTAGTTTTGGGCGGTTAAGGACAGGCCTAATGTTATACATCTCGTCACAGAGGAATTCACAACATTGCAGATAATTTTTTTCTCTACCCAGTTAAGTTTAATACTAATAGTATCTTTTGGCTGAAAAATGGCTGGCGGTGAAAGGGTTAAAAAGCTGACAGGTCATTTTCAAAAGTAATGCACCAATGACGCAAAGCACATAAGTAAACCCAACCCTGCACTGGTAAAATGACGTTACTGATGACTTGGTTGGGGCTATCTTCGTCTTCTGCATTCCCAGGCTATGGCCATAATCGGTGAGGTACATAACGTATCCATTTTTCAGTTTTCACTGGACTCCCAGCTGCAATCAGCCGACAAATTCCAATTTCAGAGGAGTGTTGGGACTATAATCTACAATCAAGAGATAAACAACAAGGTTTGAGTTTTACTCTGTTGGCCTTTCTCCATTTCATAATTATTTTTTCTTAACGTTTTTCTCAAAATTTTCTTTGACAGCCTGAGTATATTATATATGGGCACTAAAATTGTACAATTAATATATATATGTTTCTTTATTCACAAAAACATCACACAATGAGAGAGAGAGAGAGAGAGAGAGAGAGAGAGAGAGAGAGAGAGAGAGAGAGAGAGAGAGAGAGAGAGAGAGAGAGAGAGAGAGAGAGAGAGAGAGAGAGAGAGATTGGCAATAACAATTTCACACCAATGCCATGGAAAAGCACACAATATTTATAATGAACCAACAAAATTAATAGTAGCAGGGCTCCCAATCGTCCCTCAAAACAACAGGTTTCAGGGACTTTTAGGGTCATAAAGGCGGGATTGAGGGTCCCACTCCCAGCCCTTGGCATTGCGAATGCTAAAAATAATTTTTCTAGTGCATCCCTGGAACCTCCTGCACACTCTTTTAGAGGGTCCTTTAGAATTTGAGTACTTCATAAACCCCCAAATGGGGGTCCCTGGGAGCCCAGAGTAGCCTAAGCCCTAACTGTCGAAAAGATAAAGAGAAAGGGTGGGTGGGGCGACAGAGTGACATACAGAGAGAGAGAGAGAGAGAGAGAGAGAGAGAGAGAGAGAGAGAGAGAGAGAGAGAGAGAGAGAGAGAGAGAGAGAGAGAGAGAGAGAGACGAGAGAGAGAGAGAGAGAGAGAGAGAGAAATTCTATTTCATTTACTGATTTAGATTACTTTTACTGTTGTCGCTAGTACTGTAGTAGTAGTAAATAGTATTAGTAACATGATTAAGTTATATCATGCCCTATGGCTATGCTTCTAGAATTTAAAATATTTTCATGTAGTGGTTGGTGTGTGTACTGTATCAGTGTATGTGTGTGTGCATACATATATATGTCTGTATAATACATGTGTGAATGTAATGTTCTGCCCCTAAGGGAGATTATCACTTATCAGGTGTGGTAGTGCCCTTTTCTATCATATCTCCCCCATACATTAAATGTGACCCCTCCCCCACAACACGCCAAACCAATTTTAGTTAGTTAGCTTAGGTTGCTGGGACGTGGCATCATTCTGGTTGCATGCTGAATGTGCACTGGCTGGCCAGGTCACAAACCTAGATTAGGGGTGTTCTTGACTTCTTCCCTAGTTTTTCGTTGATGTAATGCCACTGTGTGGTTCTTTCAACTATAATCAAGATCAAGAAGATCCCCTATGAAAAGAAAAAAAATTATGTGAATACTCTCCCTCTATGTGTGTTTTGATTACTATTGTATTTACCGACCATCAATAGGATGGTGGTGTTTGACAGTGTTCCCCATGCTTCCAAATTTTGAAGAGTCATCATGACCCTTTGCCCCAAAATTTTAAGGGTCATTTGAAAAATTTTGAGGGTCAAAATAAAAGCCATAATAAATATGCTCTAAAATACCTCACTTAAACCTTCAGAGTCTTTGGAAGAACTTCGCGTCAAAGTTTTTGCAATCCAGCGAAGCAGCGCCATTTTTTTGCTTCCAAGAAACGCGCGGGCTAGGCTTGGCAGCGGTGCACGTGCGACCAGCATGGGTGGCGAGAAACAAAGGGAAATTACTCTGTGGTTCATGATAGTTTTTGTTGTCTGCTTCAAGCATGGTATAGCAGTGAAAGAATAGGCCCAGTATATTTTGTTGATCGTTTCCCGCAAGCCGAAATGGCTTCAACATTCTGATTGCGGCGAACACGTTTGAGGAAGCAATCGGCTGAGAGAAAAACTACGTCACAATGATGTATTGACTGAAAAATGTATACGTCAAACTTAACTCTGTACGTAATTTACGTACAGATCTGTGTAATCGGGAACACTAGTTTGTCACCTGCAAAACAAACTGTGTGAGTAGTGTGGGGAGCTTCTTTTCTTTTCTTTGGAGCCCACAATCATGATTAATAAATTATTGATCATTCTGATTCTGGCACCCCCCAAAAAGCTCATGCTTTTGCCAGCATTCTTCTTTCACTCAGCATCCTCTGTCATTCATGGGTGCATGCAGTGACCAAAGCATTTGCCTGAACTTCCCATCATAACCCTTGATGTAATGGTCAATTTAAGAGCAAAAAGAGCATAAGCCCCGTCTTCAGGCAGACCACTGCCTGAACCAGCATGCCTGAATTCAGGCTTCAGGCAGACCCACATGCACCCCTGGTGATTGTATTAACGATTCTGATGCTACATTATAAATTTATATAAATTATGTACTTTAAGTTTAAAGGGGGGGGGGGAGGCAAATAAAAAAATTATGCAAAATTCTTGCTGACCAGAATGATTATCATCAATTGGATATGGAGGGGGGGGGGGGGGGGGGAGAGGAACTGAGGGCCAGGATGGAAGCTGAGGTAGAAGGGTGGGGACAGCCCGACAGGGGAGGGGGAGGAGCAGAGGAAGGGTGGGAGGGGCAGGGGAGGGAAGGCAAGGGGGGGGGGGGGCAGGCCTAACCCGGCCTATGTAGTATGTATTTCTCTGCAGCCTACATGAATACTTTCTCACTGAAGTCACTCGAAGGCCCGTCGTCTTTAACAATTAAAAAAAAAAGAAGCTTACTAGCCTGCTTCAACTGACACATGTGACGTGATCTAAAAAAAACCGCGAAGGTGACATGTTTATAAAGTATCGTACAGCGTTTCAACCTCTCAGGTATGAAAGCAGTCCGCCATTTTGAGTCCCGAAATCGCTTGTCGGTCCGCTTGTTTACGAAATCACAACTATGGAAGTTCGAGGGGCACTGGGGCTACAAGTAGCTTTAAAGAAACTTTGGTCAATACCTAACCGATAGTAATTGGTGAAGACAGGATGAAGGGGAGATAACTTTAGACTCACCGTAAACAAAAGACACATCAAACACCGAAACCACTCTGTCCCCACGTGTGATGTTATGTCTCAGCGGAATAAACCAAATATTAATCCGCCGAAATGTCAATGTGAGTCAAACAAAAATTGACACATAAAATACAACAGAGATTAAGAGTATTCGCTAAAATAACGCTTACATATTATTAGTATCACAAATATCAGATCAACATAACCAAATGTATATCGAACACATTTGTTTAGTGCGGATTGACAGACTGTGATAAGGTCTTTAGCGCGCGAAAACTCTCCACATAACATGACATAAGCAAAGTAACGGGACTTTTAGAACTCTCGTAAAGTTTCCTTTCCCCCCATTAGGCTTTAAAAAAGAAGATGTCTGCTTTAACAAATTATGTTCGCCATCAATGTCAATATAATTGTCAATATTATAATACTTTTGCAAGCATTCGTATCTACGAACCGACTACGTGAAAGGAATGTGTATCAAAGTAGGTCAGGCCACGAGGTCACGGCTGGTAACTCACAATGGACGAATGAGAATCAGTTTCAAGCACCGACTAAAAATAGTACAACATACAGGAAACCGAACACAGAATGTTCATGCTATGCTTCATAGACTTTGTTGTGTTTACGTATCTATAGCGACGTGTTTATCAAAACAAACACCTTTTCTTGAAATAGAAAGGCCAAAGCCTTAACAAAGTGACGTTTTATTGCATAGAATCAAAAACGAAAGTTGAGGTGGAGAGGCAATCAAATCAAAAACGAAAGTTGGGGCAAATAATCTAGATTCTGTTCTACCGATTCTTTCTGTTTCTCTAGTTTCTCATGTAATTTCATGTCAGTTTTGCACAATATGTCCACTTTTTTTTCCTCAGGATTGCAGTGGTTGATGAGCATGAATGTGAGTGAGCTTTCTTTTGATGGTGGCTTGTAGGCTATGTAGGCCTATTTTGTATCGGGTGCGTAGCGCTATCGCTACGTATCGAAAGAACTAGGGGAAGACGGGGTAAAAAGCGCATGGGCGGGTAAGAAGCCCACCCCAATTATCTCATGAAAATGAAGCAAATTTCAGTCTCATTTTGCCCATGAGACGAGCGTTAATGTCTAGCATTCGTCTCATGGGCAAATTTGACTGAAATTTTCTTTAGTTCATGAGATAATTGGGGTGGGCTTCTTACCCGCCCATGCGCTTTTTACCCCGTCTTCCCCTACCCGTTGTTGCCACTACTTAGGGGAAGACGGGGTAAAAAGCGCATGGGCGGGTAAGAAGCCCACCCCAATTATCTCATGAAATGAAGCAAATTTCAGTCTCATTTCGCCCATGAGACGAGCGTTAATGTCTAGCATTCGTCTCATGGGCAAATTTGACTGAAATTTTCTTTATTTCATGAGATAATTGGGGTGGGCGTTTTACCCGCCCATGCGCTTTTTACCCCGTCTTCCCCTATATACCCATAGAGATCAATTGATGATGACTGTGCCAATCTGTCAGTTTGAATTCTGACAGACTAACCCTAACCCTACTCCTAACCCTACCTACACAAATATCAGATCAACGTAACCAAAGGTAGGAAGAAGGGGGTAAAAGGTCCATGGGCGGGTAAGAATCCCATGCCAATTATCTCATGAAATGAAGCAAATTTCAGCCACATTTTGCCCATGAGACGAGTGTTAATGTTTAGCATTCGTCTCATGGGCAAATTTGACTGAAATTTGCTTTATTTCAATGGGCATGGGCTTCTTACCCGCCCATGGGCTTTTTACCCCGTCTTCACCTATATCGAACACATTTGTTTAGTGCGGATTGACAAACTGTGATAAGATCTTTAGCGCGCGAAAACTCCACAAAACATGACATAGGGGAAGACGGGGTAAAAAGCGCATGGGCGGGTAAGAAGCCCACCCCAATTATCTCATGAAATAAAGCAAATTTCAGTCAAATTTGCCCATGAGACGAATGCTAGACATTAACGCTCGTCTCATGGGCAAAAAGAGACTGAAATTTGCTTCATTTCATGAGATAATTGGGGTGGGCTTCTTACCCGCCCATGCGCTTTTTACCCCGTCTTCCCCTAAGCAAAGTAACAGGACTTTTAAAACTCATAAAGTTTCCTTTCCCCCCATATAACCCGAACCCTTTTCGTCGTAACCTAACCCTATTCCTTAGCCTACCTAAGTTTAACCCTATTTGAACCCTAACCCTAACCCTTAGTTGCCGTAGTGATTTAGCCCAGTAGTGTTATCGATACGTAGTGATAGCCGTATTGATTTATGGTAGTGTTATCGATAGGCCTACGTAGCGATTGCGGGATGTCCCCCTTTGTAACATGTCTTTTTGAATAAAGATCGTTTTATAAAAATGGGGGGAAAAATCATGTCAGTTTTACCTTATTCTCCCAGAAGAGGCCTTCCTGTGCGCGCGCGCGCGCGTATGTGTGTGTGTGTGTGTGTGTGTGTGTGTGTGTGTGTGTGTGTGTGTGTGTGTGTGTGAGAGAGAGAGAGAGAGAGAGAGAGAGAGAGAGAGAGTCATTGACTGTAGTCCCCAAACCATCGCCTTTACAAATCGATATTACATTATTGACCTATGAGTTGAGAACCGGTTCAAAAATCCGAACCGGTTTTAAACCGGTGTTCCGTCGTCTTCGAACCGGTTTTTTTAACCAGCACTCGCATCACTAGTTTCACCTATGCAAACACATATTTGTCAGAATATTCACACACACACACACACGCGCGCGCACGCACGCCACGCACGCACACGCGCGCACGCGCGCGCGCACGCACACACACACACCACACACACACACACACACACACACAAGAAACTTATGACTTGTGACACACACACACACACTCAACTCAACACTCAGTCAGTGTCACGGCTCAAGAAGGGGAGCCCAAAACTTCAGCATGAGACGATCAGCCCTTCTCTATTACAGCAGGCACCCGTTTAATTGATTTTGCTACCCGAGTTCTGTCAAGGCCATGACTCAACAAGCCGTGCAACATGAAATTTGTGCTTTCCCCACGTGTCTCGCTTTGCGAGTGCAACAGGCAAGACGTGTTTTATTTTAATTTTCTCTACAATTTTGAATCATAGTCAAGAAATCGAAAAGGCAGCGGTTCAACTCCAAACCGGGCATTTGCCGTTTGGAACTCGAGGGCGTTCGCTCGCCAAGACGGAAGCAGCCACACCTCCTTCGTTGGATATCGTGGTGGGATCGACCCCAGCTTGCCGGGTGCTCATCGATGAGCAAGGAAGAGAAGAGAAGAAACGAGAAGAAGAGAGAAGAGAAGAAAAGCCACAACGCCAGAGAATTGTGGGACCGCTGGGTGGGTGAGGCTGAGCAGAGAGCTGAGCCGAGGAGCTGAACAGCTGAGACTGAGGGCGCAACCACGGGACCCTTCCCACCCCACCCTTCCCACCCCATTTCACGGGCTAGTCTTCATGGACGAATGAGCCTTTTACATCTGAACCTGAACCGGACGTGAACCGGACCTGTCCTGACCCTGTTCCTGTGCCGCTGTTGCTGAAAACCAGCGTCCGTCTGCGACTAGGGGAGTGAGGGAAAACTGTTGTGTGAATGTGTGCGAGCGGGTGGAATTTAAGCTACATTTCTTCTTGGCTTTTGGTTGTGTAGTAGAGGAAAGGGTTGGTTTTTCTTTAATTATATTAGTGGGAGACTTTAGTTTAGGTCCTTAGATTTTTGCATCCTTTGCCACGGCCAAGATTTTGTTTGCAATGATTTGTGTGTGCATGATTGTGTGAATAAATGTTTTTGAGATTTCCATTTGCCTGCGCGTGTGACTCGTGTGCCTCTGGAACCAAGCCTTTCCCTGTCGCCTGTGTCTCTTCTATCCCCTAGAACGTGACAAAGTCGAAACAGAAACAGTTACTCTTGGCTTACAAATACCCAGTGTGCGCTGAGAATCAGTGTTGATTTTCGAAAAGAATGCGCTTTCTAAGAAAAACTAACTTTCAGTTTGCCGTTAACAAACCGGTTCACAGCAACTCGAACCGGTTTTTCGAACCCCGAAAGCTTAGTACCGGTTTTTCGGTTCAAACCGGTTTCCCCCCCACCTCTATTGACCATCGTCTCCCAAGGAATGCATTGGGAGATAGTTTGAAACTCCAGTGCAAACGTCCGCCAAAGAGGTAGCCCTATTCACGGGTCCTAAATTCTGTGACCATAGGCCTACTCCTCAAACCCGCTGGCTTTAGGACCCTATCACCATATTATTCTTGATCAGTGCCAAACCAATATGTAGGGCCTACAATCGTGATTATTTAAAAACATCGGGACTTGCCTGGTATTGCAGTACCTCCAGGATCGCCCCGCTATCTTTAGGGGAAGACGGGGTAAAAAGCGCATGGGCGGGTAAGAAGCCCACCCCAATTATCTCATGAAATGAAGCAAATTTCAGTCTCATTTTGCCCATGAGACGAGCGTTAATGTCTAGCATTCGTCTCATGGGCAAATTTGACTGAAATTTTCTTTATTTCATGAGATAATTGGGGTGGGCTTCTTACCCGCCCATGCGCTTTTTACCCCGTCTTCCCCTATATTATAAAAAAAATGTCCCACGTGTGCCTGTTCTAGGTCGGAGGACTTTAAACGGACTTTCTCTCTTCTTGATCAGTATTACCGAAGAATGCAAACCAACAACAACTGAACAACAACATATATTATTTATACGGCGCTGAATCTTGATAGAAATCAAATCAAAGTGCACACACACGTTAGCATTCATAACGCATTAAACAAAAACACAATACAAAGCGAACACACAGATGACATAAATGGAATATAGCAGAAACAGACCTAATGGCAAGAGAGAGAAGAGAAAGAGAGCGGAGCTTTAATGACGGGGGAGCAGGTGAGTCTTTAGGTTAGCTTTGAAAGCAGAGAGGGTCGGTTGCTGACGGAGGGAAGGAGGAAGTTTGCTCCAGGAGGTCGGTCCTGAGGCATGTTTGAACCTCCAATGCAAACCTCTGCCACGGTAATATGTCTGGAAACTGTTGACCGTACATTGGCTAATAGCCACGTGGCGGGGTAATAAAAAACGGTCACACACGTAATGTTCTCATCCGTAGCTGATTTTACCCCATTAAGATCATATATATCCTTGATCAGTATCACCCAAGGTATGCAGTGAGAGACAAACGGAACCTAGGTAGCACTAAAAAAAAAAAAAGGATCCCAAAACCATCGTGGGCCGTATTCCAAAAAAACGTTGGCTGTGTACCTTACTATTATATTTTTGATTAGCATCATCGGCCAAAGAATGCAGTAATTAAAGGCAAATTTTGATCTTCCAGAGCAAACCGCCGCCATGGAAGAACTCACTATTCTGAAAGTCATTGGCAATAGTCCGAAAAGCGTTGCGGGTGTACCCCTATCTGAACAATAATTTCTTAATCAGCATCACCCATTTGAACCTCCAGTGGGCCAACCTAGCCCAACCTAATCAAATCGTCAAACGTAGATCCCTACCAATCACAGAATAGTGATACAATATCTTGACTGATCAAAAACATCGGGACCTTCCTGGCATTGCAGTACCTCCAGGATCGTCCCACTATCTTTATAGTTAAACATGTCCCACACTTGTACCTGTTCCAGGTCGGAGGACGTTAAACGGATTTTCTCCCTACCGATCGTTAACAGCCTCTATATTCACGATCAGCATCGCGCAATGAATGCACCTGGGAGTATTTTGCACTGACCCCCTATAGTCAGTCAGCCTCCATCAGAGTGAGAGACATTTTGGAAGGCCTATAGTAAAGTGAGAACGAAGCAGCTCTCACGTACCGTACATGTGTGCGTAAGTATCTTTTTGCGTAATCATTGAGCGATCTGTGTGCACACCATACCTTGGTCACTTTCTTAACTCGCTTCGCTCCCTTAGACCACAATTTTGCGTCTGACTTTGCTTTTGTAGTGGCTTGTTGTGAGGACTGAAACCAATCGGTGTAGAGAGTTTTGCTGTATAAAGTCTCAATATAATCGTAGGAAAATTGTGACCGCAAAACCTTGACCAGTATTGATATAACACTGATTATAAAGATGGGACTATCTAAAAAGCTTAACAGCTTGTGTTGTCCCTATCTACTACTACTACTACTAATATACAAAAAAGTATGATCTACCACTTCCCTATGTCTAAACCTGAAGTAAAAACCCTTAATCTTCTTTCATTTCTCCTTTTCGCTTAGTGCATGGCTGGAGTGATTTGTGATTTTTTTTGTTGTAATAATTCAAAATCGTTGCGATGCGAATGAGTTAAGCAATTTGCAATACTGTCTTATGAACAAAACCTAAAAACTAATGTATCGCCGTGCGTCAGACATATCCTTTGCCTGTTATACACCACTAGCACTCTCCCCCACATCTTCAACCTCTTTGCATCCATTTGGTGATACACCTCTACACAAAATTTGAGGTGATTCAATGCGGTGGTTCATGAGATATTATAAGAGGGTGAAGAAAAACGGATGGAATGTCTGCTGCTCGGCGACATCCCCGGTGCATTATTTATGCACCAATGTCTTCTACTCTTTGTATTACACCCACACACAAAATTTGAAGTGATTCGGCAATGCAGTGCTTCACGAGACATAAGAGGGAGAAGAAGAAAAACGGATGGAAAATTTTGAAGCGATTCTGTCAAGCGGTTCGCGATATATCCTTGGGAGAGACCGACACACACACAAAAACAGACAAACAAACATGATGAAAATGATGTTTTACGTCCTCTCGGTCATAGACACATATGGGACACTTGTAAATACAAAGATGGTGGTAACAATACTGGCTGCAATGCCCGGAGGCAGTGCAACACCAGTAAAGTCCCGAGTTTTTAACAAAATAACAAACAAACAAACAAATGTCGGGCAAAGTACAGCAATACGTAGCTTACCTTTCCCACCATAACTGTGAGTCTTGCAACATAACTCCCAAACCTCAATAAAGCCAATGACTTTGTAGAAAGTTTTTCTGTTTTTGTGGGGTTTTTTAATCAGACACAATCCACAGGATAAAATGTGAATCACTTGATTATTTTGGCACAACTAACTCCTCGATGAAATCGTACGTCCTCCGGTCTGGAACAGACACATACGGGACATTAGTAGATGTAGGTGGTGGGAACGATCCTGAAGAGAAGAAGAAGAAGAAGAATGTCCGGAGGCAGTGCATGCCACACCAGGAAAGTCCCGATTTCAAAATGTTAACAATTACAGATGTAAAAACTTAACTCCTCAGAGTCACCTACCGGTTTTAAACAGGAGTTCAATTGTCCCCAAAGCCGCCTATAGGTCAAGCCAGAATTAGCAGTAGGCCAACCAATACATTACAATACAAGTAGCATGGGTTACATCGTGTGCTTAAAGGTGGACCCTGACGGATGAGTTTTTGCAAGAAACACGTCGAGATGACCAGAAAGACAGTCTTTTCAAGGATCGGAACACTCACTTTGCTCTGGTTTCCTATAAATCAAACCGTCAAAACGGCGATACCTCTTTGGCGGAGATGCCGGAGAGAGAAGCCAATTTGGATGGGGTGGGTGGAGAGTGATTGAAGCTTTTTCTTCTTTGTAGTGCAGTAAAATAATTTTAGAGCTATTTCCTTTGTTGTGAGCGAAACTCCTGTAAGTAAACTGTATAAAATTATATATATATATAAAAGGTTTGTATTGCGGAAATTTCGTGCAAACGATTTGATCTAAACCCAGGCGGCCATTAGAATTTGTTTTGACTTCCAGCACCTCCGCCAAGGAGGAATTGCCGATTTGACGGTTTGATTTCTTGGAAACCAGAGCAAAGTGAGTGTTGCGATCTCTGTAAAGGGTGTTTTCCTTTTGATCTCGACGTGTTTCTTGCAAAAACTCATCCGTCAGGGTGCCCCTTTAAAGTCGCTTGTTAGGTCAGACTCGAGTGTCAATCCGTGACAATCAGCCTAACTGACTTGAAGAAAATGATTTCACAGCAAGCGCTGTTGCGTCAACTTTTTTGTGCTTAATTAAAAGGTGAAGGTTGGCTCGGTATTGACACATTTTTGAGTGGCTGGTACTGGTTTGCCCATGTTTTAAAATAAATGGTTAAAATTGTGAACTGGAATCTCTCTCTCTCTCTCTCTCTCTCTCTCTCTCTCTCTCTCTCTCTCTCTCTCTCTCTCTCTCTCTCTCTCTCTCTCTCTCTCTCTCTCTCTCTCTCTCTCTCTCTCTCTCTCTCTCTCTCTCTCTCTCTCTCTCTCAGACTGATATAATTATTATTTTATGTTTCACTTCTGCATGCTTGCTTCGCTTCAGTGTATATTTTTTCTTCTCTTTTCTTTATATTTTCCAGTTTTCACTGGTCTCCTCGCTGCATTCAGCCGACACATTCCGATTTCGGAGGAGCTCAAATGAGAAAACTATAATGGAAGATTTGGGGGGGGGGGTTTAAAGTCAGGAGAATGGGCCAAAAAGTCAGAAAGATAGTAGATGACACAAAGCAAGGAAAAAGGCAGAGTTAAAAGAGAGAGAGATTAGAGGAAGCTACAAGCACAGAACTTCTAGAAGATGGAGGAACTATTTGCACAGAAGACACCCCCCCCCCCCCCCCCCACGGTATCCCCACGGGGGGGGGGGGGGGGGGGGGGGGGGGGGGATTGAAGTGTTCAATCTGCAATAACAAAGGCAAGACTGAAGAGAAAAAGCCGGAATGAACCGAGAAATGGAGGTGGCGGTGTACGTGGATCTGCATCTTCACAAAAAACAATTTTCACGAGAATCATGCTTCACAAACGTCGTCACGGCTGGATGGTCGTAGGCCTACGATTCAGATCGCACGCGTGAGTTGGCTCCTTAAAGACCCACCAGGTCCGTGAGTGAAAATAACGGGTTTCACGTGTTTCCCTCTCTCGCTGGTAAGAAATCTGTCTTGACCGTTACCAGAAATCTTATTTTGACCGAGTGTGGCTCCCATACAAATTTCCTCATGCACGAAAACGAGACATCACTTTAAAGATCCACCAGATCACGCGTCAAAATCACGGGTTTCACGTGTTTTCCCTCTTATAGCTGGTAAGGAATCTTGTTTGCTATAGAAATGTCCCCATATTGAAAACGAAACATCATTTTAAAGAGCAGCCTCAATTTGAAGTTGGGGACATTTGTATGTGGGTCACAGCTACCCAGAAAAAAGGGACTTAATCGTGGTGGGTCAGTGTATCTTTAAAGAGCAGCCTCGATCGTATAATTATGAGGAAAGTGTATGTTGGCCACACCAACCCAGACAAAAAACAAGGGATCTAATCCAGCTGGGTCAGTGGGTCTTTAAATTTGTAGAGGGGGGGTACACATGAAAGGACTTAAGGAGGACAGTGTAAGTCACCACCAGCAATACAATTCGTCACCAACTTGTTGATATACATGTACGTCAGACAGAGAGTTCCTACAAACACGCTATTGCTAGGAGTTACGCCATTGCACTGAGGCGGCAGACAATCGCCTTAATGAGGCTTTGTACTACTTCTTCGTGTTGACCAAGGGCGATAATTGTATGTAGGTGGCGCTTTCACGTGAGGCCCTCTGTTCACTTCCCCGAGAGAGAGAGAGAGAGAGAGAGAGAGAGAGAGAGAGAGAGAGAGAGAGAGAGAGAGAGAGAGAGAGAGCATGACTCACTTCAAACTATTGTTTGTTGGGGGGTGGGGGGTGGGGGGTGGGGGGTGGGGGGTGGGGGGCGTGTCTCTACTCTCTAAAAGGCCTGCTACACTGCATACGATTCGCTGTCAATGCGATGCGAATGCGACAATGCGAGTCACGATTCACGTGAAATACTTCCGCCTAAAAACAATTCTACTAGGGGAAGACGGGGTAAAAAGCGCATGGGCGGGTAAGAAGCCCACCCCAATTATCTCATGAAATAAAGAAAATTTCAGTCAAATTTGCCCATGAGACGAATGCTAGACATTAACGCTCGTCTCATGGGCAAAATGAGACTGAAATTTGCTTCATTTCATGAGATAATTGGGGTGGGCTTCTTACCCGCCCATGCGCTTTTTACCCCGTCTTCCCCTACTTTCGCTCTTATAAAAAATAAAACTCAAATAGACCCAAATAATAAATAATGCATGGGAAAAACCTACATAAGTCGCTCAGAAGGTCTGGAGCAAAAGCCCAAAACAGTTAACAACACCCAAAATATCAATTTTCTATTTAGAGCATATTTATGTCTATTTTTATGTATTCTACCAGTATCCACAACATGAAAGACAATTCTGAATGATTTCTTTGTTTATTTGATCGTTTTCTAAATCAAGTCAATAGAAACAAAGAGGCAAAATTGTATCTTCTACGCCCCATTTCTGCAAATCATCAATTTTGAATGCCAAACTTCAAATAATTATACAATAAAAGCTAGACAAGATAACTCAATTCGGTTTTCTGTGCATTAACCAGGAATCTTTGTTCCACCATGAAAATTTTTAATCTCAATTTTTTCCAAAATTCCATTATGTCTGGTTTTCCCATCCACTGTCACCAATAGGGGAAGACGGGGTAAAAAGCGCATGGGCGGGTAAGAAGCCCACCCCAATTATCTCATGAAATAAAGAAAATTTCAGTCAAATTTGCCCATGAGACGAATGCTAGACATTAACGC